>NQII01008723.1:0-71525 GCA_002778355.1 Clitarchus hookeri
AGGGCTATCTCCATATCTTCCCCAAAAAAAAAAAGCAATTAACATTTAAGTCCTTTCTACTAATCCCTCCTACGAGATGATCACGCTCATGCATGCCAAGCTGGAAGGGCTATATCAGTGTCTTCCCAAATTCGATTATAATTTAAGTCCTTCCTGTATGCAACAACACACATATAGGCTTGAGCAATGCGAGAAGTATTTAAAAAAACATGTTTAAAAGATCTTTCATATTCCGTTATAGCCGAAGGCTCTGACCAGAGTCCTAGAAAAATGTGGGTTCCGAAAACACATACAGGCTTGGGCCATGCATGAGAAGAAGAAATTAAAAAAACTTGCATATTAAAACAGTAAAATTTATCGTTTATATACTGTTATAGCCCCCGCCTCGTCGAGAGAACATACGTTAAATGTTTTTACCGACACTCTCCCAACATGAGCGATGGAAATATACACTGAGGCAACAAAAGTCATAGGATACCTCCTAATATCGTGTTGGACCTCCTTTTGCCCGGCGAAGTGCAGCAACTCGACGTGGCATAGACTCAACAAGTCGGTGGAAGTCGCCGGCAGAAATATTGAGACATGCTGCCTCTATAGAAGCCCATTATTGCGAAAGTGTTGCCGGTGAAGGAGTTTGTGCACGAACAGACTTCTCGATTATGTCCCCAAAATGTTCGATGGGATTCATGTCNCCCTTTGCTAGGAGTCGTGCTGCTAGCTTCCTCAAACACATTTTTGTTATCGCAGAGAAAAATCTGCTAGAGGCATGGGTACTTAAGGAGGCAAGCGGCCGGGGGCCTGGCTTGCTCATTGTCACTCCGTGGTTCTGAGAATGGATTACCAGCAGGCTGAGAAAAGAATGGCTGTATTTGAGGGGAAGGGGTGGTTTACGACTGTGGTACCATCTAGCGATTAGTTTGGAAGTATTTACAAATCAGTTGGCAGTGCGCTCTGGGCGACCGAGAATCACACTACCTCCCACTTGTCCTTTACCTTAAGCCCTATGAGAACTTATAAGCATAGTTAATCGTAATTTCCAACCCGTTTAAGATATAGGTGTCAAATTTGTAACATACACATCACCACCAACATTGTATTCCATTGGGATACCATGGTGATGCAACGGATAGAACGCATGTTAAACGCCATGCTCTTGCATTCCAAGCTGTGAAGTATTTCTCAGTGTCTTCCCAAATGCGATATAAACTTCACACTCTCGCATTCCATTTCGGTGGGGTGCTGCGGTAACGCAATGGGCGCCGCAGTGATACAACGTATAGAGAGCATGTTAAACGCCATGTTCTTGTATTACAAGCTGGGAGGGATATCTCAGAGTTTTCCCAAATACGATATATACTTCATGCTTTCGCATTCTATTGCAGAAGGGCGCTGCAGTGATGCAATATAAAGAGCGCATGTTAAACATCATGCACTTGCATTCCATGTTGGGAGGATTATCATAGAGTCTTCCAACGAAATGCAATATAAACTTCATACTCTTACATGCCATTTTGGCATGGTGCCGCGGTAACGTAGTGCATAGACGACTCGCTTCCCAGCAGCCAGGACATAGCCCCTGGTGACGGGGTGCCGCAGTGATGTACCGGATAGACTACTCGCTTCCCAGCAGCCATGACATATCCTCAGGCAATGGGGTGACACTGTGACATAGAGGATAGACAACGCACTTCNGACGGGGTGCCGCAGTGATGTACCGGATAGACTACTCGCTTCCCAGCAGCCATGACATATCCTCAGGCAATGGGGTGACACTGTGACATAGAGGATAGACAACGCACTTCCCAGCAGCAATGACATGGCCCCAAGCGATGGGGTGCCACAGTGATGTAGCAGATAGAAGACTGCTTCCCAGCAGCCATGACATAGCCCCTGCGATGGTGTGCCTTGGTGACATAGGGGATAGACGACTCGATTCCCAGTAGCCATGACATAGCCCCAGGCGACGGGGTGCCACGGTAACATGAGCAGATAGACGACTAGCTTTTCAGCAGCCATCACATAGGCCCAGGCGACTGGGTGCCTCAGTGATGTAGCAGATAGACTACACCTTCCCAGCGGTCATGACATAGGCCCAGATGACAAGCTGGGAGTGTTATCGCAGTGTCTTCCCAAAATAGATTAACATTTAAGTCGTTCCTACTAGATATACATCACGCTCTAGCATGCCAAGCCAAGAGGGCTATCTCCATATCTTCCCCAAAAAAAAAAAGCAATTAACATTTAAGTCCTTTCTACTAATCCCTCCTACGAGNAGGGCTATCTCCATATCTTCCCCAAAAAAAAAAAGCAATTAACATTTAAGTCCTTTCTACTAATCCCTCCTACGAAATGATCACGCTCATGCATGCCAAGCTGGAAGGGCTATATCAGTGTCTTCCCAAATTCGATTATAATTTAAGTCCTTCCTGTATGCAACAACACACATATAGGCTTGAGCAATGCGAGAAGTATTTAAAAAAACATGTTTAAATGATCTTTCATATTCCGTTATAGCCGAAGGCTCTGACCAGAGTCCTAGAAAAATGTGGGTTCCGAAAACACATACAGGCTTGGGCCATGCATGAGAAGAAGAAATTAAAAAAACTTGCATATTAAAACAGTAAAATTAATCGTTTATATACTGTTATAGCCCCCGCCTCGTCGAGAGAACATACGTTAAATGTTTTTACCGACACTCTCCCAACATGAGCGATGGAAATATACACTGAGGCAACAAAAGTCATAGGATACCTCCTAATATCGTGTTGGACCTCCTTTTGCCCGGCGAAGTGCAGCAACTCGACGTGGCATAGACTCAACAAGTCGGTGGAAGTCGCCGGCAGAAATATTGAGACATGCTGCCTCTATAGAAGCCCATTATTGCGAAAGTGTTGCCGGTGAAGGAGTTTGTGCACGAACCGACTTCTCGATTATGTCCCCAAAATGTTCGATGGGATTCATGTGGGGTGATCTTGGTGGCCAAATCATTAGCTGGAATTGTCCAGAATGTTCTTCAAACCAATCGCGAACAGTTGTGGCCCAGTGACATGGCGTATTGTCATCCAAAAATAGTCCATCGTTGTTCGGGTACATGAAGTCCATGAATGGCTGCAAGTGGTCTCCAAGTAGCTGAACATAGCCCTTTCCAGTCAATGATCGGTTCAGTTGGACCAGAGGACCCAGTCCATTCCATGTAAAAACAGCCCACACCATTATGGAGCCACCACCAGCTTGCACAGTTCCTTGTTATCAACTTGGGTCCATGGATTCGTGGGGTCTGCACCACATTCGAACCCTACCATCAGCTCTTACCAACTGAAATCGGGACTCATCTGACCAAGCCACTGTTTTCCAGTCATCTAGAGTCTAACCGATATGGTCACAAGCCTAGGAGAGGTGCTGCAGGCGATGTCGTGTTGTTATTAAAGACTCTGGAGTCGGTCTTCTGCTGGCATAGCCCAGTACAGTAAGAGTTCGCCACAGTACTTACACGTTCGTCGTATGTCCCACTTTGATTCCGGCGGTTATTTCACGCTGTGTTCCTTGTCTGTTAACACTGACCATTCTGCGCACACGTTGTGGTCTCGGTCATTAAGTGCAGGGGGTCAGCCACTGCGTTGTCCATGGTGGGAGGTTATGCCTGAAATAAGGTTTTCTTGTCACACTATTGACACTGTGGATCTCGGAATGTTAAATTCTCTAACAATTTCCGATATTCAATGTCCTATGCGTCTAGCTACACCATTCCACGTTCAAAGTCTGTTAATCCCCTTCGTGCGTCCATAATCACGTCAGAAACCTTTTCACATGAATCACTTAAAACAAATGAAAGCCCAACCAATGCACTGCGCATTTATACATTTTGTACCCGATACTACTGCCATCTGTATATTTGCATATTGTTATCCCATGACTTTTGTCACCTGAGTGTATATATTTAAGGAATTACGATGAATATTAATCGTAGCCAGGCGGTGTGTGTGTGTGTGTGCGAGAAAAAAAAACATGNTATATTTAAGGAAATACGATGAATATTAATCGTAGCCAGGCGGTGTGTGTGTGTGTGTGCGAGAAAAAAAAACATGTTGTTTGCTCAATCAATACGCAAAAGAAGTCATGCACATACGTGATGCAGCATTGTCCTCCCACTTACCATCCGCATAGCAGAACCACACAGATAGGAATTCCGTTATAGCCGCAGACCTCTGGCCAGCGCCCTCGAGGGATAAATGTCGGTTTCATACAAAAGCGGCAACACGCAATGCGGAAAAGTAATTAAAAAACTTGTTTAAATAATAATACANAAATGTCGGTTTCATACAAAAGCGGCAACACGCAATGCGGAAAAGTAATTAAAAAACTTGTTTAAATAATAATACATGTTTCCATTACTGCCTCAGACCCCGGCCATGACGCGATCCTCCCGACTCGCCTAGAGAAATAGGTTTTTATTTACAACACGGCATGAGCGATGGAAATTATTTATATTTAAAGTAATAGTATTTTTTTTTCTTTTGCTACACCAAGCCCGACGTGAGTTTCGGAAATATTAAAAATAATATACATAAACTAGTATGATTATTTGTTTTCCAACAGCCAGGCTCCGCGAGACGTCCGACGAAGATTATATGTTAAACTACCTACGAGATGATAGACTTTACGCTCTTGCATGCTAAGCCAGGAGGGTTTCCTCAGAGTCTTCCTAAATCCGATTATCATTTAAGTCTTTCATACAAGATATTCACCATGCTCTTCAGAGACGCCCGCCACGATGCTGCAGAAATGCGGGCAGGCAACAAACATTTAATCTAACGGAGCGTCCTAAAAAATTATTATCTCCCATATACGGCAGGCATTAAGATAATGGGTCATCGTTTAAAAAAATACATTACAGTCGGACATGCCAAAAGCATCAGGCACACCTTAGCACGCTGACATATGCGAGCAATTCCAAGATACAAGTATCACAGCTATTCCATGAGAAAATAAAAATTTGTTTAAATACGGTGTACGCTCGATCAGTCAGCACGCAAATTAGTATTACACACACATATACACACCTACATTTTAGCACGAGTTTCAGAAATATACATAAAGTGTTATTATTATTAATATTAATATTTCGCTACAGCCAGGGACGCCAGTCAGTACGCAAATAAAATTAATGTGCACACTTATATACACACACGTACAGTAGACCCATCCACACATGCAAACAAAGATTGACGGAGTAAGTTACACCAAACGGGAAGCTCTGCGCGAGTCCGCCCGAGAAATACGTTTTACATATGCTGTAAGCTCGCGTCAGTCAGTACGCAAAAAAATTTCATGTAAACACTTATATACACACGCGTACAGCAGACCCCCGTCGGTTGTTGGTCTTGCTCCCACGACGCATAACAACATACTAACTGACATAATGCTTAGAAAGTCGTTGTACACACACTCCAGTTGACGAGAGTTTCGTAAATATTTAAACTATTTAAAGTATTAATAATGATTTGCTACAGCCAGGCGGTGCGTGGCTTCGGCGACTCCCTCGAGAAATTCGTTTATACATATGCTGAAATGACCCTTCATTATGTGATCTCTTTTTTTTTAGCCAATGGGAGATTGGGGGATTTTACCTAACATGCTGCGAGAGGCTCTCGTCTCTGATTGGCTACGCAAGGCTAAGGATATCAACATTGACAAGCTAGTATCATTCATCATGGCTGAAGTATGTTCGTATTCATTATCTTTCTATCATGTAACGTCTCACCTAGTATAAGCATAGCAGGTTCCGATTTGTTTATGATACACATCCTCAAGAATTATCACATAAGCATTTACGCGATAGTTGCGCCTAATATCCGTCTCGTTTAAGATGCAATCACCAAAAATAATTCATAGACATCACTCCCAACATCACAAAAGGACTACATGCCTGATTGGCTATGAGAGGTTTTCGTATTTTTTAACATTTCATCAACACATGCAAACAAAGATTGACCGAATAACCTAGACAAAAAGGGGGGAAAAATTCATATTCATTACTAGATATTCCGAAGATATATATGGTTTCTACTGTTGGGTGTNTAGACAAAAAGGGGGGAAAAATTCATATTCATTACTAGATATTCCGAAGATATATATGGTTTCTACTGTTGGGTGTGACTACATGATTGTTTTATAAACATGTTAAAATAGGTTTCGTTATCCTTGTCGAAATCACTCCACAACCAATGTACTTACACCTAACGTTAATATTACAACTACATGCGGTGGCAGGACTTCGTTATATCCCACCTTCAGTGACAATGAAGTGGCCAAGTGATACTTAATCAAAACCTGGTGTTCAGTTTCAACGTAGCATGTGAGAATCAGTTCACAATGCAGCAACAGTATTCCAGCATGGGACATCATGTAGCAGTGGATGTGATTTGCCTATGTCAAACTTATTGGAATTGGAATTGTTTTTTGATAATCTCACAATATAGAGTAGTGACTCCTTTTTTGGGCAAGGGGGGATTTTACCTAACATGCTGTGCGAGTCTCTGAGTGGCTAAGGGATATCAACACCTACAAGCTATCACAATTCATCATGGCTAAAGAATGTTCGTATTCATTGGCCTCTTATCATATAACTTCACACATCGTATAAGCATAGCAGGTTTTAAGTTCCGACACACAGCACACCCTCGACAATGGAAAAATTATCACATAATCATTTAAGCCCTATTAGCATAGGTGCTCGTAATTTCCGAACTGTTTAACATAAAGACGACAAATTCGTTATATATATCTTTCCTGACAACACAAATCATCGTGGAGTTATTTATGTCCTATATGTATAAAAATTATTACAGATTCATTTACTCCTTACAAGCATAGGTGCGCATAAGTTCCGTATCATGTAAGATACATTCGGCAACTTCATAACATCAGTCCCGTCATCTCGAAAGGGTTATATCTTCCCAAATTCGATTAACATTTAAGTCCTTCCTACGAAATATACATCACGCTCTTGCAGGTCAAGTCAGGAGAGTTATCACAGGATCTACCCAAACATTTGCGGGAGGGTTATCTCAGAGTCTTCCTGACCATAGACAATAATAAAGCATTAAAGGTAATGCACACTACTATGAAAAAAAATGGCGAGAACAGTCACGTCACTACTGTAACATATAATTTCCATATGCCTACAATGTGAAGAGACATATAAAGCATAAATGTAAGTTAACATTGTAATAAAGAGTGAACACCGACGTGCATAAAGGAGCCTAACAGCTTACACGAAACTCCCGCAAGCCTAACATAAAGGGTGCTATCACACACAACGATAAAGAAGCCTAAAATATCTCGAAAGCATCTCGCCACTACCAAAGCTAACATAAAGGTCACCATGGCGTATAATAATAAAGGGAGGCTCTAACATGTTACGCTGCTATCACAGGTTCAAACTCAATAGACATTCTGATAATTTCACATGTAAAAAATAAAACATGATATGTAAGTTAAAAAAAACTTATATAATATATATATATTTAAGTATCGAACACACCATACAAAAAAATTACCATGAACTATATCTACAATAATTTATTTTCGTATATAACTGTGCTCAATATATGTTCGAGAATTTCTAAGTATGTAACAAGCAGGTCATGCTGTGACAACCCGGGATGAATAACACGAACTCTCGTGTCATGTTAATTAAATAAAATCAAATCGTTGAATCTATATACATATCCACGAACGCATGTGTTTTGACAATATAAACATTGAAATCATTGGTTAAAGGCTTGCCATCGACAACTACATCGTCAACATCAAGGGACTCAGTATAATATATAATCTTTCTAACCGCAATTTTGTAAGCTAAAACCACATTAAAAATTAAGTTTCTATATCATATCTAAGAAACAAATATAGCAATAGCTCCCACAGTTTGCAAAACAGTATTACTGCATGAGGGCATAGAAAATTGTATGTTTTTAGAAAGATAGACACTTATTTTCAAAACGGCGACTATAAATACACGTTGTGTTAATTTTCTCTACCTACCACTCCCTTCGAACAATTTCGACTAAACTTGTTAAACTGTAACTATCTATTACAAACATCAAGTGTGCCATTAAATAATTTTCTTTGGTCCGTCATTTTTTAACATAGCACAGCATTATTAATAAATATTTTTAAATAACCTCTCGGGAACAAATCAACCAATTATTACCAGGTTTGGCAAACTCGTGTTAGTATGGGATGCCATTTAAACTGTTATGTTTTAATTTAGTCAGGCACTAAGGTAAAAATGGTGGTCATATAAATATTTTAGTTTTGTATGTTATACCTGTGAAACAATACAGCCTATTTCAACCTTACTTAGTATGCAGGTAGTATCTATTACAAAAATCGAATGTGTCTACACAGAGTTTTTATTTCCCCTTTTGTAAGAAAGTGCTGACGAATATATAAAGTTTTTATGACATATCTCAGGTAGCAATCAACCGATTTCCGCCAAATTTGTCACACAAATAGTACTGTCATAGAGAATGTAAACACATGTGATTTGTTTTAATCAGATACATGGTTTTCAGAATGACTACCCACCCTATAAACATTTCAGATTAATAAACCATTTCCACATCTAAGAGAAAGACCGATTACAAACAAAATTCTATATTTGTAATTCAGTTGTTTGCACGCCATATTACAGAACAAGGAGTTCTATATTCGAGTCCTTAATAAGGCACATGTGAATTGCTGATTATGTCACTAGTATTGCTCATGCTTCTGGTTCCATCTCTATTTATTTTTGTGTCATCAAGATGGTAAGTCGTACTTATAATCTACGTTTTTAAGAAACCCATCGAAACTATTTTCATCCATGCAGTTTAAAGTAGGTTCAATAGTTATATCGGTAACTTCTTATTTTGCAATGCTGTAAGCATAAAATATGGGCTGTCAGTTTAAATTGTGGTGTAATCAGAAGTTCACAGCACAAATAAAAAATTTTCTAAGAGTCTGTTATAAGTTTGCCTCAGCTGTGTTACTTTTCCTCTGTGTTATTTATGTTTTGAAACATTTTTTGAAAGACCCTATCCATCCTTGACTTTTTGGCTGTTTACTTATCGTACCTCAACGTAATGTTAAGACTTCAAAAGTTAACTAACTTTGAGGATGCTGCAACATCACAATGTATTGTTGTTCGGTCGAAAGAGACGTTAGCAGGCTTGCTAAAGCAAGGACAGGAAAGAAGAATCCCTGAAACGCTGTTTCTTTAAACTGTTTAAGTATTTACAAGCAAGCCTCAATGGTATGGAGAGGTTCAATATGCAGCAGTTGTAGTCTTAAAAAATAGCTTAATCTATTTCGAAAATAAATTTGTATGCTGAAAGTAGGTATCTCTTACGAGCATAGTATATGCCAATACATAGCTTAGAACATACATTTTATCTACAAAACAATGTAACAAATTCCAACTTAATTTTTTATTCTAGCGGTATGCAATAAAACCTTCAAATGTGTCTACATAGTCTTTTTGTCCACTTTTTTGTAAAACAGTGTAACATGAAAAATAAAACTTTTGTCTCATAGCTCTGGGAAGAATCAAACGAATCCCCCGAAATTTCGTAAACAAGTAGTATTATGACAGGCCATGTAAAACTAGAGGATATAGTGTAAATGCGGAATAGGGTCTAAATAATTAATAGATCTGTATCAAGGCTGCAATGTGGTGTACTCCAGCGGAAACATCATAAATTAAATCTTACTCCTCTCTGACACTGACTTCACCTCAGACACACAGACTGCTGTTTGGCGTCAATAGCCATCTTGATATTAATGCACGAACGTGAAAACAGAAATCGTCAACTTGAAACTTCAGAAAAGTGAGTAAACTAAATTGTCTTATTATTAAGTGAATATCTTCCAGCGTAATTAAATTAAGCCTGACATGTAACATGCGCATTGCGCTTTCTTTTGACATACATATCGCCATATATGTAACTGAGAATGAACACACACACAAACACATTTGTATATATGCATGTGTTTGTGTGTGTGTTCATACATATATAACTGGATTTTCACATTCCGTGTCTAATGTGGGCCACCTAGATTGGTCTGATTAGGGGCTAGTAGCCCATATTTAGTCCTACTTAGCCACGGAAATATTTAACACTGAGTAGGGTGTTAGCGTATTTCAGATGCTAAATAGTACACCGTAATCTGAAAATAGATACCTGGAAAAGAAAGCAATGAAAAGAGGAAGATATGCTACAAATAGTAATAGCTGTCAAATTAGGAAAAATGTTTTCGTGGAAAGCATCTAAATCGGACTCCTCAGCCTCGATGGATGTATCTCTGCGACAAGCAGCAGAAGTGTTTCAAATTAATCGAATGTCCATGTTCAGATGTTGATACGAACATGTTTATTTTTTTGTGGAAGAACACATTGTCGTGTTTTTATTTCAAAGATTTTGAGGTTACGTTTATTAATGTTTAATTTTAAATTTTAAAGAGTTCCTGTAAAACTAGTTTCTATCTATAAATACAGGTATATTCAATTTAGATAAATGAAGATTGATTTTAATAACTACAGATGCTAAAGTGTCGTATTAGTTGTAAGTGATTAAAATGGGTATTTTATTTGTTTTGTTGCAAAGATAATTTTGATATTTATGATGTTAATTAACATTTATTTTATATTTTGATTATGCATAGTTATACTAGTTTCTAGGTAAAACTAAAATTGTGAGACTCATTGTAATGTGCAGACTGGTTTTAATAATTATATATTATGTATGTAAATGCTATAGTGCCTTATTAGTTATAAGTGATTGAAGTGTTCCCAAACATACTTTTTTCTGTTCCTTTTCTTTTCAAAAGAATGTTATGTAATATTAATGCTAGAGTGTTGCATTAAAAGTAATTTCAGACAATTTCAGAGTATTATTAAACCTGTCACTTTCGACCTCAAGCACTGTCACAACGGCCCCTGGGGTGTGGTGGGTTGTGAAATTTTCCCTTTTTTTTTAACTTGCTCCTGTGTGCAAACCATTATGTTAAGGGATAACGTTTTATTTAATTATATGTAGGGTTATGTAGAAATTATACGAAAAATTANTGTAGGGTTATGTAGAAATTATACGAAAAATTATTTTTCGTTTAGCTAACTGGTATACATACAAAACTATGGCCGATCAAATGCAAAATGGCACAACCGTACCCAGTCTCCCCTACTCTGGCTAACGTCAAAACCAGTGCCGGTGCCGAAGCGAGTTTTCCAGCTGCGTACTTGTAAGTTGCTAGGCCTGCTGTTCCTGCAAATGCCTGTTCTAATGTCAGTAACTTTGCCGTTACAGAAGCCAGTTTCGCAGCTGATTGTTACCAACCGAATTATTATGAGACCATTAGGTTAAAAAAGTTCATCATTTTAGATTTTGTCGCAAAATCCCTTGCACAGTTATCTCTGATTCAAAACAGACAACTGTACCAAATATCTTGGCTCACAAGTAAGAAATTTAGATAAATATTTTAACAGAATTTTCAGCCCAAAATATATGCATTTTATATGTAAAATAAAGTAGTAGTTACAAAATATAACATCACTGTATTCATAAATACGCAAAACTCATGAACTGGTAATTTCACGAGGTCAACTATGCTATGCACCATGAAGTGAGGTTTTTTCTGTAGTAACGAACCAGAGCACTTACTTATGTATTTAAAGACACGGAAATTTTCTGCACTCTTAATTAGACAACATGAAGAACTAGCCATGCAATGATTCTTGCAGTAATAAGGGCATTCGCATAAATTAAAAATTAAAGGAAAACACAGAAATTTCGCATATATTGTTACTAATGAACAGCTACATTTCAAATCCTGTAACAAGACAAGAAAGTGGATATCTGGAATAACTTCATGATCTACATGTAAATACGCATTTCTCACATCTTATGACAAGACAATAATGCTGGTTCAACGGAGTTTTTGTTCGTGTTCGATACCAGCTGACCCACTGAATGTGTAAAATACCTGAGAATCAATGGCAATATTTACAAAAGTATTGAGCAAATGGGATATGCGTTGTCAACCTCGCGTAAGTATACGAGCAGTCAAACAGTTCGTTCAGAAAGGTTATGGAATTAACATTTAATACTGCAAATTAAACAACCGTTACCCTACGAAATAACCAGAATCAGTTTTTCAAATAATATTCGTAATTTTTCATAAATGTTTTCCTGACATGATTGTAGTCTATCAATTTTTAAATAATAAAGAAAATTTTGTAAAATCTTAAGCTTAAATAAAAAATTACCTGGGGTTTTCTATGGGTCTGAATGGCAGAAATATTGAAATAATAACATATACTTATTTGTGTTAGTAATTAAGCAGTATTAAACATTTCCAAAACATTTATAATTGGTGACACAATAATCGACGACCCAGGGATTCGGCGACATTTTTTTCGGCAATGTAGCTTCGAAGATATAAAAATTCAGTGGTAAGGAGCCAAAATCTTTAGTCACATTTAAAGTATTCTTTTAATGTTCAAAAGTTTAAAACTTCATGGTTATGAGACAAGTGGCCGTATAAGTGGTTTCACCATAACCTTTTTGTTTGACTTATGGACATTGACTAGGTATTACATGCGTTAACAAAACGACGAAAATTCGTAACCACCTTCAGTCGAAATAAATTTCTTGTCCACTTAGAGAAATAATCATTGATCACATAAAACTAATTCCGTTTAACTACACAAGCCTAAATATTGAATCAGTTATTTAACAACCACCACTCTCTACTTCCAAATACAGATTTAATTGTACATGCATAAATAGATTTTACTAAATGATTTTTTATCTTTCGACTATATATAAAAACTGAAGAGCAAAAAGAAACTGGTACACCAGCCTAATATCGTAAAGGTACTCCGCGAGCACGCAAAATTGCCGCAAGATGACGTGGCATGGACTCGACTAACGTCTGAAGGAATGCAGGAGGCAATTCACACCATGAATCCTGCAGGGCAGTCCACAAATCCATAGGAGTGCGAGACGTTGGAGATCTCTTCTGAACAGCAAGTTGCAAGGCATCCCAGATATGCTCAATAATGTTCATGTCTGGTGATTTAGGTGGCCAATGGAAGTGACTAAAGTCAGAAGAGTGTTCCTGAGACCACTTGGTAAAAACTCTCGACGTGTGGGGTGGCGCATTGTCCTGCTGGAATTGTCCACGTCCGTCGGAATGCACAATTGACATGAATGGGTGCAGGTGATCGGACAGGATGCTTACATATCTGTCACCTGTCAGAGTCATATCTAGACGTATCAGGGGTCCCATTCCACGCCAACTGCACACGCCCCATACAATGACATAACCTCCACCAGCTTTAACAGTCCCCTGTTGACATGTAGGGTCCATGGATTCATGAGGATGTCTCCAAATCCGTACACGTCCATCCGTCCGATACAATTGGAAAGAGACTCGTCAAACCAGGCAACGTGTTTCCAGTCATCAACAGACCAATGTCGGTGTTGGCGGGCCCAGGCGAGGCGTAAAGCTTTATGTCGTGCAGTCAAAAAAGGTACACGAGTGGGCCTAGGGCTCCGAAAGCCCATATCAATGATGGTACGTTGAATAGTTCGCACGCTGGCACTTGTTGATGCCCCAGCATTGAAATCTGTGGCAATTTGAGAAAGGGTTGCACGTCTGTCACGTTTAATGATTCTCGTCAGTCGTCGTTTGTCCCGTTTGTTAAAGATCTTTTTCTGGCCGCAGCGATGTCGAAGATTTTATGTTTTACCGGATTCCCGATATTTACGGTACACTCGTGAAATGGTCGTATGCGAAAATCCTAATTTTATGGCTATCTCGGAGATGCTATGTCCCATCTCTCGTGCGCCGACTATAATACCACGTTCACACTCACTAAAATCGTGATAACCTGCCGCTGTAGCAACAGTAACTAATCTAGCAACTTTGCCAGACGCTTGTTGTCTCATATAGGCACTACCGATCGCATCATGTTACTCTGATTGGTTCCATACCTCTGTTATTTGCATACGCACACTTATGCCAGTTTTTTCTGGCTCTCCAGTGTATGCATATAAAACCAGGCATATCCAGAAAGTAAGAGTACTCAATTTTTGTATGTTTAATAAAATAATTTATTTAAACGAAATTACAGGAAATTGTATGTATATATGCTACTTATTTTTCCACGTAGTCGCATTCCCGTTCTATGCAGGTCGTAAGTAATGGCACAAGTTTTTTGATGCCCTCGTAATATAAATATCCCGCCATCTCATTCGTCCACTTCAAGACCTCTTGTTTCACCTCCTCATGGATAAGTAAATTTTTTCCACCCACATGAGTCTTCAGGAAGGTGCAAAGATGAAAATTTGAAGGAGCCAAGTCAGGGGAGTATGCAGGGTGTTTCAAAATGTCCCAACCAAACGAGTTCAAAAGCGTCTCGGTGGCGTTGGCCGTGTAAGGGCGGGCGTTGTCGTGCAACAAACACACTCCCTTCGTCAACATTCCCCTACGTTTGTTTTGGATTGCTCTCTTGAGCTTTTGTAGGGTCTCACAGTATCGTGCTGCAGTAATAGTCTCCCCCTGAGGCAAAAAAATCAATCAAAATGATTTCTTTTTGGTCCCAAAACACGGTTGCCATGAATTTGTTGGCCGAAATTGAATTTTTTTTTTTTGGTAGTTGGGGAACAAGTGTGCCGCCACTGTGATGACTGTCTTTTTGTCACAATGGAGCTCAGAAAATCCTCACCTTCCAATTAAAATAGCTCAAGGAACTCGCGAGCGCTAGCGACCCGATTCAATGTGTGCTGCTCTGTCAGTTGTTTTGGGACCCATCTTGAGCACAATTTTCGATATCCCAGTGTTTCTGTAATTGTTTCGTGTAACAGAGATCTGGAAACTTGAGGCAATAACGCAGACATTTCATCCACTGTCAATCGGCGGTCTTCACGAACAGTTTCTTCGATTTTCTTCACTAACTCATCGGTCACAATTGAAGGTTTTCTACTCCTTTCCTCGCCATGAATATCCGTTCTTCCTTCAGTAAACTCACGGCACCACTTAAACACGTTCGTTCGGTTCATAGCACCTTTGCCATAAACAGTTTTGATACGTGCAAAAATTTCAGTTGGCGTTTTTCCTTCCGCAAGAAGGATCCTTATGACAGCGCTCACTTCGCACTTGGTGGAAATATGATTGACATATTTCACAGAAACGGATACTACGAGGCGAGTTTTGCTACTGACGAGGGTCGCCTTTGCTTGTTGTGTTCAGGAGACTTCCCACTACCACTCAGTGTTACCAACTGTTGACACAAAAATTTTCACAGCACGACAGTCCAACAGTACTCTTACTCTATGGACACGCCTCGTATATGAACGCCATGCCTTGACATGTTTTGAGAAGCAGTTGCAGGTAAATGTAAGAAACAGCAATTTGGCTACCCCTGTTTTGTAGGCCTATACTTCAGTGGGAAATCTCTTAAGCCAACGCAGGTTACCTGGACACGAAATGACTCTCCTCCCTTAGGCTTGGATTACGATAAATTCACGTGTCACGTAATACGCAATACGTAACGAGCAACATGTACACGTAAGCCGGCAACACCTTTACTAATGTGTTCGAAGAAGACCTATTACGATAATTTCAAGTAACGTTCACGTGATGGAAAACTTGGCAATGTCTAGCTTTTGCATGTTACGTGATAAGCGACAATGCACCACGTGATCCCGCTGGCCAATCATGATAGGGACGTTGATTTGTTATCTTTGCATCTCATGAGTTTGTATTTATTTTCGCGATGTCGTCTGCTCGTTCTTAATTCATGTGCTGCATTTATAATTTTCTCCCGGGAATGAGGGCAAAAGTGTAGTAGAAGTTAAACAAAATTGTTTAATTTTTAATCCGTAAAAATTTAGGGAGTTTTATATTGCCGCCATTTATTTTATGTTTCTTGGAGGTGTAAAATTTAATGCGTGAAATACACAATGTTCACCGTTAAGTTTGTAATTTACAGTAGGCCTATTNTTTAAATTTATAGTAGGCTTACTTCATTAAAACATATTTTAATTTTCACTCCAGTCCAAGTTTATTATACACAATTTATTCCATATACACCAAAAACGTGGCTACATCACCTAGAGACATTTCGTTCTCGAGGTTATGGCGATCTCCTAAATTTTTAAAGTTAGTATAAATAACGAACGTCATAATTTCGCAACCTGTTTATGCATCATCAATATTAAAAAACTAAATATACGTCAGTATATCAAGAATTTTGAGGGTTTCCAATCTGAAAAGCAACAAAACTTATCACCTATATTTTTATTCACTACACAAAGGTTGCGTGATTACGTGAAGAATCACAATATACTACCCAAAAAGACCACCACGTTTTACGTACACGTGAACNTTTAAATTTATAGTAGGCTTACTTCATTAAAACATATTTTAATTTTCACTCCAGTCCAAGTTTATTATACACAATCTATTCCATATACACCAAAAACGTGGCTACATCTCCTAGAGACATTTCGTTCTCGAGGTTATGGCGATCTCCTAAATTTTTTAAGTTAGTATAAATAACAAACGTCATAATTTGGCAACCTGTTTATGCCTCATCAATATTAAAAAACTAAATATACGCCAGTATATCAAGAATTTTGAGGGTTTCCAATCTGAAAAGCAACCAAACTTATCACCTATATTTTTATTCACTATACAAAGGTTGCGTGATTACGTGAAGAATCACAATATACTACCCAAAAAGACCACCACGTTTTACGTACACGTGAACGTGTTGCTCGTAACGTGTTGCGTGAAACGTGAAGTCATCGTAATCCCAGCCTTACCCCTCGTACTTGTGACCGTTTATCTTACCGCCATTCAACACAGTCCGCAAGGATACAAAGAATTTTAAGTTTGGAAAAGGAGAGCTGGTAGAACAGCTACGTTAAAAAAAAACGTATCTGAGGAAAAGCAGTTGAGGTAGAAATAACTAAAAATCCAGCAGGGGCAGAGAGAGAGATAGAGAGAGAGAGAGAGAGAGAGATAGAGAGAGAGAGAGAGAGAGAAATAAAGTGACAAAGAGAGGGGAAATTCCGAATTGCAAGTGGCATATGAAGTGTTTTCTAAGTGAATGGTGAAAAATTGAGAAACGTGAGGAATCCTTTGCAAAGTACCCAATCCTTCGCTGCTCTAATGTTACAAGGAGAGTCCTAGAGTATTTGCTGGTCAGACTGTTCCAGTGTGTGTTAATGGCCAAGTTGCATGTAAAATACCATTCCGCCTTCTTTTCGGGATACAAACATATACACAGACACATAAACAGAGTTTCTCGTTCAGTTTCTTGTGTAATAATGTTAAGTGTTATGCTACTCATGTTGGCCGGTTGGGATCTTTTAATCTTCGTCTGAATAAATTTGAGAAATGTTTCCTTCCCGTTATCACAAAGTATCAGTAGGGACTCAGAAATTCCGCGAATTAATTTGAAGACAAGCCAGACTCCGAAACATGTTCATTTGAATTTTATTTCAACTGGATCGCAGTCTCTAAGACACGCTTGGACGAACTTAACCTAATAACTATCCTGCAGGAAAACAAGGAACACGTCCCATGCTACCTGGTCTGGAATATAACTACATCACGAGCAAATGAATAACTAACTGATTGTGGAGTTTAGCTTGTCGCCAGGTTAATCCTCGAAAGTTCCGGTTCTCTAGATACTTAACGTAACCACCACGTGGCGCTACTTTTTAGATGGTTCTCTCTCTCTTTTTTTTTCTTTAACCATTTTACTGCATTCTGGTAGTGATGTCTTTCATATGACAACGCATGGGCTAACAGAAGCTCAGATAAAAAATTCGGAACCCCATTTTTTAAACTATCGAAATAAATACAATGAATTGACACGATTTATCACTTTTTTCGCGTGTTGTCTCAGTTAAGGAACCACTGATGTTAAAGAAGGGTTACACATTCCGCGGAAGTGTTTTTTTTATTAATGTATTAGGTACAGTTTATTGTGCAACACGTGACTAAAAACGCGCGACGCCAATTATCGTGTATGGAAACCACAAACGCCTAGCATACTTCCCGAAAACAGACTGTTGAATGTTTTTGTAAATAATGTCGTTTTTGCACAATATTTTAGTATTTTAGGTGCCTTAGGTTCGTTTTCACATTTTATCAACAATGCTTAAGCTTGTTTTTCGCACATGCGGACAAGGTGGTCTTCACGAAGGCGCCTTATTATTTGTGTACCTTAATAATAACTATTTCTGTTGCATAGTCACTGCTTGAGATCGCAATTTATAACCACGTTTCATCGTCGCTGAGACCTTGATAAAAACGGCAAATAACCCCGTCTTCGCCAAGTTTGCAGTATATGTGACTTGATACAGTACTTCCGTTTTTTTTTTCAAACAGNGATAAAAACGGCAAATAACCCCGTCTTCGCCAAGTTTGCAGTATATGTGACTTGATACAGTACTTCCGTTTTTTTTCAAACGGNGTCGCTGAGACCTTGATAAAAACGGCAAATAACCCCGTCTTCGCCAAGTTTGCAGTATATGTGACTTGATACAGTACTTCCGTTTTTTTTTTCAAACGGAGGACGCTAATTGGATAACTTCGTACATCTAACTAGCAAAGATTTATGCAAATTGGCGATAGCAAAGCTTGTATTAAGATGAGATTAATTATTTGGTTGCTCATGTGGGCGAAAATCTGCATTGTCTTGATCGGAGAAATTATTCACAGAACTGTAATTCTACAGATATTATTAATTTCTGAACGNCGAAAATCTGCATTGTCTTGATCGGAGAAATTATTCACAGAACTGTAATTCTACAGATATTATTAATTTCTGAACGTAATTCGTATAGTTGCACGTAAGTATCACTAATTACAGTGCAAAAACTACATAGCGCTAAACGTAAAAGCATTTATTTACAAAAATATGTTTCAGTTGTTCTTAAATGAAAATGTAATTTACAACAACTTATACGTTATAAAAAAAGAACNGTTCTTAAATGAAAATGTTATTTACAACAACTTATACGTTATAAAAAAAGAACATACAAAATTATAGATAGTGTAAGATTAATAAAACATTAAAGGAAAAAATCTTTTAAATATAAATATTCTGCTGCTACAAATAGTTGCATTAAACATCTTTCCCTTGTATTTGGTTTTGATTATTTTAGTTTAAAATAAGTGCTCGCTATTATGTGCCGAGCTTCTCATTGCCTGCTGGTGTGAATAAAGCACGTTATTCACACAATTTTTCTTTAAAACATTTTCATGTATTCTTCCGCAACATTTTCCTAAGCAAAAAAATTGTTCTGACTTTAAGTACTTAGCCTCACAAATTATTTGTTTCCAATCAAGTTTTTATGTATTTGAAAAACACCAGGAATATTTTCTTTTTCTATTGGCTTATAATACCGTGCATATATTACGTCATGGTGACACAGAAACATTTTTTTTTATTCGTGGCTAGCCACTAAGTTTAATTATAATTAGAGCTTTCGCACTACGCCTTAAGCTCGTGCTTGACCAAGCCGGAATTGGTGAAAATCAAGGTGTGCTTTGAGCACACCAACTTCACGAAGATAGTCTTATTTGTAGACTATGAAACGTGGGGCGTAAGCACCACTGTCTTGAGAAATATGATAGTTGTGACCAAGACTGTCTTAAGCTCAGCATTGAGACTTAACTATGGATACCACCCTCGGCTGCTTGAACATCTGCAAATATCTGCAAATATTTCACTGGCTTGATTCCAACCTTCCAATGCCACTACAGAATAGTCAAAAATCTACTTTAAACAATTCTATCGCAGGATTAAATTCCTCTCCGGTACTTTACAAGTCGTGCTGAAAGAGTTAATTCTGATCTGATTAAAATTTTCGGTTCTGGTAGTCTTTCTTGTGAGAGGGCTTGTGTTAGCACGTACGGAACAGTAACTCCAGAACATGGAGTTTACCTCTTCAAAAGTGAAAATCCGGCTGCCTATCATCGAAGTAAGCTAGTGCTTTGTCCGCCTAATAATGACTTATTGATTTTATAGTTACGTGAAAAAAAATGGCAACTCGGTGCCAATGGAATGGTGCTGGAGTCAGTGTTCCTGGTTTGTTTCTAAATTAGATAACGAATATTGTTAAATCATCTTCAAATATAAGTATGTATGCATGTTTGTAAGTATGTAAATAATATATTGGCCTTAATGGCTTTAACAAAATACATTACAGTAGAATATTAAATTTGTGTATGTACTTTTATTAAGCCGCATATGTACTTATAACAAATGCTAAAATTAATCGAATAGTTTGTAACATATACTAGTATACTAGTTTTGTATATTGTTGTTATCTTAGTGCATTAGAGATGACTGGTATCGTTTTGAAATTCATACAATTCTTGCTCCAGTCACGGTTCTTCATTAGATGTTTGNCGAAAATCTGCATTGTCTTGATCGGAGAAATTATTCACAGAACTGTAATTCTACAGATATTATTAATTTCTGAACCTAATTCGTATAGTTGCACGTAAGTATCACTAATTACAGTGCAAAAACTACATAGCGCTAAACGCAGAAGCATTTATTTACAAAAATATGTTTCAGTTGTTCTTAAATGAAAATGTTATTTACAACAACTTATACGTTATAAAAAAAGATCATACAAAATTATAGATAGTGTAAGATTAATAAAACATTAAAGGAAAAAATCTTTTAAATATAAATATTCTGCTGCTACAAATAGTTGCATTAAACATTTTTCCCTTGTATTTGGTTTTGATTATTTTAGTTTAAAATTAGTGCTCGCTATTATGTGCCGAGCTTCTCATTGCCTGCTGGTGTGAATAAAGCACGTTATTCACACAATTTTTCTTTAAAACATTTTCATGTATTCTTCCGCAACATTTTCCTAAGCAAAAAAATTGTTCTGACTTTAAGTACTTAGCCTCACAAATTATTTGTTTCCAATCAAGTTTTTATGTACTTGAAAAACACCCGGAATATTTTCTTTTTCTATTGGCTTATAATACCGTGCATATATTACGCCATGGTGACACAGAAACAATTTTTTTTATTCGTGGCTAGCCACTAAGTTTAATTATAATTAGAGCTTTCGCACTACGCCTTAAGCTCGTGCTTGACCAAGCCGGAATTGGTGAAAATCAAGGTGTGCTTTGAGCACACCAACTTCACGAAGATAGTCTTATTTGTAGACTATGAAATGTGGGGCGTAAACAACACTGTCTTGAGAAATATGATAGTTATGACCAAGACTGTCTTAAGCTCAGCATTGAGACTTAACTATGGATACCACCCTCGGCTGCTTGAACATCTGCAAATATCTGCAAATATTTCACTGGCTTGATTCCAACCTTCCAATGCCACTACAGAATAGTCAAAAAGCTACTTTAAACAATTCGATCGCAGGATTAAATTCATCTCTGGTACTTTACAAGTCGTGCTGAAAGAGTTAATTCTGATCTGATTAAAATTTTCGGTTCTGGTAGTCTTTCTTGTGAGAGGGCTTGTGTTAGCACGTACGGAATAGTAACTCCAGAACATGGAGTTTACCTCTTCAAAAGTGAAAATCCGGCTGCCTATCATCGAAGTAAGCTAGTGCTTTGTCCGCCTAATAATGACTTATTGATTTTATAGTTACGTGAAAAAAAATGGCAACTCGGTACCAATGGAATGGTGCTGGTGTCAGTGTTCCTGGTTTATTTCTAAATTAGATAACGAATATTGGTAAATCATCTTCAAATATAAGTATGTATGCATATTTGTAAGTATGTAAATAATATATTGGCCTTAATGGCTTTAACAAAATACATTACAGTAGAATATTAAATTTGTGTATGTACTTTTATTAAGCCATATATATACTTATAACAAATGCTCAAATATATCGAATAGTTTGTAACATATACTAGTATACTAGTTTTGTACATTGTTGATATCTTATTGCATTAGAGATGACTGGTATCGTTTTGAAATTCATACAATTCTTGCTCCAGTCACGGTTCTTCATTAGATGTTTGNTGCATTAGAGATGACTGGTATCGTTTTGAAATTCATACAATTCTTGCTCCAGTCACGGTTCTTCATTAGATGTTTGTTAGTATTCAAAATAATTGTTTGCTTCCAAATATATAATACTTTTAATCTCTGCCGTGTGAATGATTGGTGGTATTTTAATAGACAAAATTTTGCTTATGAGCCTGTGACATTCATTATCCAATATTCTTTGATTTAATTAAGGTACATTTTTAGCATTAAATTTCCTCTCTTTAAAAAAAACGAAGTAATATTTATAGTCCTATCTGGGGCATACACTAAGGATGTAAATATTATATACAGAAAGGAAAACCGGTCCAGGCTAGAAACGAACAGCAGATAACTGTGAACAACTGTGAGTGATCACGTAATCTCAATGGTGAAGGTTCAGCACCAGTCTTCATAATTTAACCAAATTGTTACGTAAGCGTGCTATAGTTGGACGTACTTTGTTCAATTTGTTGTATTTAATTTTCACCGCTATGAGCGCATAATTAACTACTCAGAAAACAGAATAAGTCAACTCCGCAGGAAATAAACTGACCAATTTACAAGTTTCATTAAAATAAAGAACCTGATTTGGACTATATGTTTCACTATAAACGTGGGTCATTTTATAAATGTACAAAAAAGTTGTTTACCCGTACGTTCCTAATGTCTTACTGACAGAGTATCTTTTAGTTTTTTTACAGAGGTCGTAATAAACAACCGTTGGAGATACTTCGTAGAGTCTGTTAAGTTTAAAATTATCTAAAAAATGTTATTAAGATTTCATAACACAATATGACGACTGCCAAAATGTAATTATAATACTACACTGGGTTTTTTAGCGCACGACTCTCATGCAAGCATGTAATCTACTTCTACGATACGCACATACAAACATACTACTAAATGTAAGAGTACATCTATCGAAAAGATTGATTTTAAAGTAAATGCTTCAGTGTATGGCCGATGGGTGCTACTTTTTGCATTGGGCAAAAAAGTACGTCAATATAAACATATTAAATTTATATGGCAAGTGAAGTCAATAAAACCTTTTATCCTAAGTTATTATTCATTATTGCATTACAGTAAAACGGAAGGAACCTTTCGCTTTACGATACATCGAAATATTACTGAAATTCACTCAGCAATGTTTTCTACGCNTATTACTGAAATTCACTCAGCAATGTTTTCTACGCATTTGATTCGGAAGATACGCATTTAGTTTCTAAACTGTTAAAGTTATAAATCTGAATTTACGAGTAATCGCAGACCTCGCAATTGATTTATGAGGAAGCAAAATTGGTGATGTATCCCACTCCAGGGATCACTGAATCTACGAGTACCGAATATATATCTAGTGTTTTGAAGTCCAACATGATTTTTNGTATCCCACTCCAGGGATCACTGAATCTACGAGTACCGAATATATATCTAGTGTTTTGAAGTCCAACATGATTTTAAAGGTTCCATAGTTTTCTGTACTTATATGCACGACCAAGCGACGTAAAACACAAACTGCCTAAAATAATTGATAATNAAGGTTCCATAGTTTTCTGTACTTATATGCACGACCTAGCGACGTAAAACACAAACTGCCTAAAATAATTGATAATCTACTAAATACGCATGGACTACCTGGTGCGCAATCTGGGTTGCAGTGTATTTTGAAATACACGTTTTTTACAATAAAATATTTCACGTGCGCACAATCTGTTTACACATGAAAAGAAATAACACTTCAGACTAGGGCGGAATACACCTTTCAGCATTAAATGTTTATTGCAGTTATTATTCTGAATGCCTTTACATTGCCAATACCGACGTTTGCCGACTTCTACAGCTTAAAATATTCTGGGCAAATACCAACGAAACTAGTATATAACCCTACTTGAAACTTTGCTTTAAAGGTATCACCAATAATATTATAGTCTCATTGCTTCAAGTCCCATAGTAAATTGTGTAAAACGGAAAACCTGCATGCCGATTCGGAGCCTTGCGTGTAGCGGTGACATCGCACTTGTTGTGTGAGGCAGTTTCGCCCTTAANAAACCTGCATGCCGATTCGGAGCCTTGCGTGTAGCGGTGACATCGCACTTGTTGTGTGAGGCAGTTTCGCCCTTAACATTCCTGCACTTCTGAGCCTCAAAGGCGGATAATAGCTCCAGGTAGACGGGTGCCTTTAAGAGAAATTTCTGTTTTACTCAGTAAATAAATCATTATTGGCAAGTAAAATGTGCTACATTTTCATATGTAAATTTATTTTTCGTAATATTAGNGCCTTTAAGAGATATTTCTGTTTTACTCAGTAAATAAATCATTATTGGCAAGTAAAATGTGCTACATTTTCATATGTCAATTTATTTTTCGTGATATTTGAGCTGCGTAATATGAAATTATCTTTCCGTGATGAGAAGTAGCCATAAATTCCATGGCAGAGCAGTTTGGCAAGATGTGGTAGTTAGTTCGCAGATTACCTGCCCTTTTCTACCTGTGTTCACCTAATTTACGAGTATTAGCTGTATTAGTATTAGTANCTGTGTTCACCTAATTTACGAGTATTAGCTGTATTAGTATTAGTATTAACTGTGTTCACCCTTCTCCCCTGCTCAGACATGCCCGTGTCTTACCGTCATTTAGAAATCAAACACGCTTCCGCACCAGTACAGCAGTCGTGGAGGGGGAGTTCAGTTCACAGAGTATTTCAGTTGGAAATTCCTAGTGTGGTTGGTTTGAAAGGGGACGTCACGTAGCGGGGGATAATAGCAAGGTCCACATCCCTTTCTTGCTGAGGTCTCTTGAATAGAATTCTGGGAAAACTGTGTACTCTCCAGAGTATCAACACCCAATCGAAACATGGAACGCTATTTCGCTATACACTCCTAACAAATTCCATGCAAAATTTTTTCCGCCATACTTTCTCGTCAAATTAAAATATGAAACATTGCCTTATATTTTTATACGCCATGTTTGAGTTGCCTACTAATCTTCACCTACTCCTGTTGAGGCATAGATGTGGGTGACTGAATAGATTGCGCTTTTCATTGGGACGAATATATTTTCCATTCTTACAAAGTTATAAGAACCAAATATCCCGCTGTTAAATAATTTATTTTACGTAATAACTCGTACGCTACCACTTTTGGATTACAATCAGTGTACTATTATCAGTTTCTAGCGAATGAGGTGTGAATATCTGCTCTAGAAGAAAACCCCTTCTCTGCTTAAAAAAATGTCCGTTTTAGTAGTCTTCCTGTGAAAAGAACCTGAGTTAGCAACTCTGAAAAAATTTCCGAATTCAATATTGGTAAGATCGTCCCTTATATTATGGCTAAAAGATAGTGGCTGATGGGCTTAGTATCCTCAGGATATGCTGTAGAGTGCTTTGTCTTTAAAACATACCCACATTCAAATAATAATCACTTTAAACCAAAGTAAGTTACTGATATGATATTACTGCATATTATAATTGATATCCCTTATTTCTGTGAAAGTTGAGCAACCAATGCCAAATACAGTGTGTAATAAACAAATAAGTTATTAACACAAGTGGCTCGAAAAATGTTCTCCACGGAAAAGTTCTTAAATTCATAAATGCGCGCAAAAAATTAGATGCATTATAGGCCTAAGCTTAGTCATTCTGATATGTTGGTTTCAAAACGATTCACTTCTTGATTACATGCGTTTCGAAGTCGAAGCTTTTAATTATTAAGTATACAGTATTTTTGTAGTTATGACTTATTACAAAAGTTGTTCCTTATGAAACTCGGTGACCTTCGTCAATTTTCTTTAAATATTATTTTCTTTACATAGTTATCTTTCTGTGATTATATTTTTTTTGTACCTAGAGTCAAATTTTTCTTGCAGTGATCAGCTGAAAAATAAAAACATCCAACTTCGCAAACATCTTAACGCAACTTTGATGAAGTTTTCGATAAATTATATAGTTGAAAAATGTCTTAAAATATGTTATCCAGGGTAACAAAATCCTCACTAAATTTGGCGATAGTTGAAAAGTACTGTAATTCCTGGAATACGTACATAAAGAACAGAACATTTTTGGCGATGACGACTTCCATGATAGCTGACAAATAAAGTCATTAAATGTTAAAAAATTTAGAGTAACTGCATTTAAGAGTTCACCATTACCTGCGTTATGGAAACACAAAGTGTATGCATTTTTATTGGCTGCCTATCGCCGTGCACGAAGTTCGTACGCTGGTAGTAGTTTCTTCTTATATGTTATTTATAAGTAAAATATAGTGGTCCATTTACTGACAAGCGTATGTTGCATTCAATTATCCAACATATCCTCTTACAAACACATTACATGTTGCTTTAAGCATATGGATACAATTACATTAGAGGATAGCAAAGATGTACAGTTTAATGAGTTGTCTAGAGGCTGGCGTTAGTCGTTGCTTCATATCTCGCGTGGCCGCAACAAGTGCAGAGTAAACGATTGTTAAGAACGTTTTTAAAGTATTAGCGGTACGTAATATTGTTTTCATTACCTATGCATCGATTTTCTCATGGCGCTCCGTGTAATTCGTTTTGTCTGTTGAATGTAGTGCGTTGTTCGGCGTACAAACGGACCGAATCAGGTGCTAACTTGGCTCATGATTCGACAGCTGTTGTTTATTTCGAAACTCGTATAGTGGTGGAATGATGAGATTAGGGCGGCCCTTAACATCGACGTCTTGAGAGTCGATGAGGGTGAAGCGAGATGAGTATAGAACAGCGCCGGAATGCAAGGTTGGGGAAATCAAGAGAGACCGAAAAAATCCGCCGTCCAGCGGCATTTTCCGTCACGATTCCCAAATTAGGGATCGATCCCCCCACCCCTCCCGAAATCGAACTTGGATCGCCTTGGCGGGAAGCGAGTAGTCTGACTACTACATCACTTCGGCCCCAATTTGAAAATTTAATTTACTTAAATGCAACATTATAGGTAAGGTTTAGAGATTTCCACAATTACTATTGAATTTTTCATATCTTCGTTTTTTTTTCTGCTGGCGTACAAAATTTTATTACAAATATTTTCTAAGTTTTTTTAAATTATTGTAAATATTTTATTTTAAAGGAAAATTGTTTTTACATTTGGCATTACTTTATAATAGAGGAACCGCATAAATAAATAAAATCCTGAAAGCACACGTACAGTATACATCCAATGCATATACGCAAGTTTACAGATTCACAACATGCATTCTTGTCAAGCATGAGTGTGAATAATTCTGCTGCTTACAACACAGACTGAAGTTGAATGACTTGGGGTAAAATTAGCATACACTCAGGCACTGATGGACGGCGCAAATTCACAGTACAGTGTTGCCAGTTTCATGTTGCCAGCTGCTGTGGACTGCAAGTTTATTATTCCTTCATAGAATCTGACTCTTACAACAAGATTTAAGGGTTTCATATAACCTCTCTAACCCACTCGTTCCACCACCCCTGGATAAAACAGTCTATAAAGGACGTTTATAACGCTTCTGGAGGGATACAAAATAATATTTATAGCACGTGTGATACATTGAATGTTCCAATCCGTCCATGTTTGGAGTATGGTTTCTCTTCGTTGGTGAACATACTACGTACACGTTTGATAGATTCGTCAAAAAACGTGTTTTNTGTTTGGAGTATGGTTTCTCTTCGTTGGTGAACATACTACGTACACGTTTGATAGATTCGTCAAAATACGTGTTTTTCAAACATGGCGCTACGCAGCTCAAGCGCTAGTTAGACCACCTCCTTGCGGTGATATGGAATTGCCTAACAATTACCTATGCATATCAGAAATCCAAGTTTATACGAAAATAACACTAAAAAAACTCATAAATTGCAATAAACTTTATGAAATTACACAGGACACATTCCAAAAGTTCTTATGTATATATTTATTACACATAATTCTATTTAAAAAATTGTGTGGAAATGCTACGATCGAAATCGCGAAAAAATTCCGTTGATAAGAATGAAATTAAGCTTTTCATGTGTGTTACTGAAAAAAAAGCTGTGTCGTGACTGGTGGCTTCGCTAGGTTGCTAGCAGATGAGATCGTTTTGTCGGCCATTTACTATTTAATTTTGCCGGGAACGTGCGAGCCTGCGGATATGCCGCACCAGTGTGCCTACAGTATGCATTACAAATATCTGGAAAATTCCTGATGCACAAATAACTTCTTATGCATCTGTGTAGATTTGCTGCTTTCTATTCCGTTTCACTGTTACCTGTTGCGATCTCTCGATGGTTTCATTAGAGGAAAATGAGACCTAAGAACGTATTGTTACATGCTTATTGCTCTGCATCGCTTCCCTTGTCTCGTTCCGCTTGAGCGAGCCAAGGAGTATTTCAAGGCCAGACTTGTGACCCGAGGAGCGCGCTGAGACTTACAAAGGCAAGTGACCGCGTGTGCTAGATAAACCTATCGGGACTCGCACGCTTCCGACCTTNGACTTACAAAGGCAAGTGACCGCGTGTGCTAGATAAACCTATCGGGACTCGCACGCTTCCGACCTTGGGCATATTCTATTTTCTGGGGTCATCTTTTCAAAAATGGTCTGGTTATTTCTCTAGCCTGTGTGAGTGAGACTCGGGGTGCGGAACATTCTAGATCAAGCCAGCGAGACTGCTTAGGCCGCGTCGGGCCTCTGACCTGACAGGCTGAAGTTTGGAGAATCATTCGTACTTTAACAGTGAGGTGTGCAAAGACGGTGAAGCGACGAACCAGCAGAGCGACCAGTCATCAGAATGACGAGCGGCGACGACAGTGATCAGCGAGAGTGAAATCTGTGCAGAGTGAGATTGGGTGGTGGAACTACTGAACTGGATGCGTTACTTACAGACGGTGNCAGCGAGAGTGAAATCTGTGCAGAGTGAGATTGGGTGGTGGAACTACTGAACTGGATGCGTTACTTACAGACGGTGATTTGGAATGATGGCAATAAACAGATAGAATTTGTATAAATAATGAGTAGGAATTAAATGACTGAAACTAATATAGAAACAGTGATAGGGATTTTAATTAAAATTGAGATGGACATTAAATATTCCGCTCGTTGAGAATAACAAGCGTAATAGTGGAGATAAGGCAGTTTAATGCTATAAATATTAACTGTGTTAATAAATTAAAAATATAATTTAGGTCTTTTTTTAATTAAGATCTCTATTCCTCACTAACTCCGATTAGCCCCTGGTGTCTTGTAAGTATTATGTTGGCAGTGGGCTAGTAATTAGTGATATTACAACCAATTTATTAATTGTAATAGTTGTAGGCCGAAATATTAAGACTGTTTTGTGCAAGCATCGCAGTGAATATTAACGAAAAAACTTTCCGCTGACCTGGAATTACTGCGAGCATTAATTTAAGGATTAAGTAGCCACGTTATATGATATATAGATACATATATGTAAAATTTGTTTATTTTGTCCATTATGAATGTTTCCTTTGTACCCAGTTGATTTTTGTGAATCTACGTTAGAAATTCATGTTGTTGATTCAAATTAACGATACATTTCCTACAAATACCTTCCAGTTAAATTAGGTGCCATACAAAAACAATTGTTTTTCTCGATTGTAAGTGCTTGTCTGCTAGTTTCTTTAATTTGATCTCGGCATCCGTGGTCGCTGAAGAGTTGCGTTACCAGCTAAGTTTGGGTTCGGATCTCAGCTAAGACTTGGATCTTTGTGCCTCATATGAATGTGTCGACTGGTTTACCATACTGTTCCCCCCCCCCTTTTTTCCCTTGCCAGATTAATCAACAGGTATAGGAGTTGGGATGCTAACATCTTCCATTCAGTTAACTTTAATTTCTTTGGGTGTTACTTTACGCTGTATCACTGCTGTTAGCCTTGACGTATGGTTATGGCAGGATGAATATTTTCCTGAAAAGGAGTTTGTAAATTTTCGTAGATTAATTCACACTTCATTTGTCGTGTAACACATAATAACCGGGAATTTTTCTTACAAACACGATTATACGAAGTTATTTATTTTACTTTTAAAGTTAAGTCGTAAAAATTTATATAAGGTTCAACAAAATGCAGCTTCAACTGAGACTGAATACGTTCGTTCTTGTTGGGAATAAACTAGCATCACGAAAGAAAATTTTATCAGTTATGTCAATGCACCAAAATTTACAGACATTTTTCCCAGTATAATCACGACATCGGGAATGTGCTGTTATTGGCAAACAGAAATGCATAACTTTTCGCATTGTTTGCTTTAGCTTTGCTCTTTGACACTCAAGTGACCTGTTATTTACGGGCGGTTGGTTTATTCAAGTTGCAACTGATGATTATAACATATTATGGCATCAGCGTNAAGTGACCTGTTATTTACGGGCGGTTGGTTTATTCAAGTTGCAACTGATGATTATAACATATTATGGCATCAGCGTGTTTTCTCGAAATACTACAGTTTTCTCCTCCCTTCAATTCCAACGCCATTCCATTTACATCTCAATTTACCCAATGNGTTTTCTCGAAATACTACAGTTTTCTCCTCCCTTCAATTCCAACGCCATTCCATTTACATCTCAATTTACCCAATGCGCGGTTAAGAAATATAGTCACTAAACACTTCCCAGTTACGTAAACTCAACTCAGAACCACTTTTTATTGCAACTGCTCTCAGTTACGTTTGAGCATTCGGTTACCATGCAAGGCCTTTTGTAATATTCAGAGTAGTTCAACATATATTTTCATAAGTAGTGAATCATCTCCAACAATTCGCAAATTTATTCTTAACTTGTGGGTGCAAGGCATNCAACATATATTTTCATAAGTAGTGAATCATCTCCAACAATTCGCAAATTTATTCTTAACTTGTGGGTGCAAGGCATGCTATATATTATTTTAGCCGAAATAAAGTAGGATAATTCAATGTTACTTTTAACTAGATATTTAAAATTATAATTATTTTCGGTTTGAAACCAGTGTAATAGTGTTGATATTTGACTAGTTAAACTGTCAAATTCTGATTTCCCANCAACATATATTTTCATAAGTAGTGAATCATCTCCAACAATTCGCAAATTTATTCTTAACTTGTGGGTGCAAGGCAAGCTTTATATTATTTTAGCCGAAATAAAGTAGGATAATTCAATGTTACTTTTAACGTGATATTTAAAATAATAATTATTTTCGGTTTGAAACCAGTGTAATAGTGTTGATATTTGACTAGTTAAACTGTCAAATTCTGATTTCCCANATAATTATTTTCGGTTTGAAACCAGTGTAATAGTGTTGATATTTGACTAGTTAAACTGTCAAATTCTGATTTCCCAAGAAATAATAACATTTTAGACAATGCTGAAATTTTGTGGCGTCACTACGATCTGAAGTTTGAGGGGAACGGGTCCCTGAAGATGGCCAGGCATTCTATGTTTTCTAATGTGGTGTGGTAACTTTTTCTTAAACAACAAACTAGTTTAAGTAGGAAGTTGGGCTCGACTTCACGTCAACAGCGAGGTCATTAGAGACGGAGCCAACTCAACGTTTACCTGAAGCGATGTTAGCAAACCATGGAAAAACCGAAATCAGGATGGCCAGTTCAGGAGTTGAACTCGGTTCCTTCGAAGGCAAGTCTAGAGTTTTACCACTACGCCACCTTGCTCGAGAAATAACATTCTATAATATGAACAATAACAGAAGAATGTACAAATATTACGCACACTGCATTGTATAAACAATAAAGTGCACCAAAAGTTACTCACTCAGTGAAGATGCAGAAAACAAGGATGGGTAAGTTCTATGTTTTTGTTGACTTTGAATGCGACTTCATCGATAACGCAGTCCCTACACACTTTCTTGCTCTCTTCCTTTTCTATTGCCAGCAGAGCTTGAGATGCGAGCCGCTCCTGCCCCATGGTATTTCTGAGGTATGTTTTAAGTATTTAATTACACTGAAGGACCTTTCACTTAATGCTTATGAAACGAGAATGGTAAGTGCGATCTGGATAATTTTTTTTTAATTTCGGAAACATGCTTGAAGGCAAGAGTGTGTAGAGATGAAGTAATTAAATATCAGATGATTTACACAATTTATTTGTATTTTTAGATAGTTTTAGTAACAACTATTTCAGCTTAAGAAACTCAACTTTATAGAACATACAAAACCTTGCTATTGAAATTTTCTCGGAATCACTGACGACAAGTTTCGGAGATCACTTCAAGGACTTTCAGAANTACAAAACCTTGCTATTGAAATTTTCTCGGAATCACTGACGACAAGTTTCGGAGATCACTTCAAGGACTTTCAGAAGTTTTTTATACGGTTCATCAGTAAATCTACTTATCTCAGAATTCATGAAGTCGGTTATGTCAAAATCCGAGGACTTAGAGACACATTCAATTTGAGGTCTGTCGTTCCCATTTCCGACAGTTTAAAATATAATAAAATCATCGGACCATCTTCAAATGTTTGAAGCAACCCGCCGGTTGTTCTCAGCAGCAACAGGCTTACAAAAGTTCCCACACATTCTCCAAACTCTCTAGCACTGACACATATACTGATATGAAGAGCTCTTCATTTCGAAGCTGTAGCAGTGTGTCACTCACAGAAGAAACAGCAAGAAGAGCTTCACTAAGATCATAACCAGGATACTGAAAATCATTGCTTATTATGCCNTACAAAACCTTGCTATTGAAATTTTCTCGGAATCACTGACGACAAGTTTCGGAGATCACTTCAAGGACTTTCAGATGTTTTTTATACGGTTCATCAGTAAATCTACTTATCTCAGAATTCATGAAGTCGGTTATGTCAAAATCCGAGGACTTAGAGACACATTCAATTTGAGGACTGTCGTTCCCATTTCCGACAGTTTAAAATATAATAAAATCATCCCTGGTAGAAGTTTACAAACTTCGTTGGGCGCGGTTGTTCTCAGCAGCAACAGGCTTACAAAAGTTCCCACACATCCTCCAAACTCTCTAGCACTGACACATATACTGATATGAAGAGCTCTTCATTTCGAAGCTGTAGCAGTGTGCCACTCACAGAAGAAACAGCAAGAAGAGCTTCACTAAGATCATAACCAGGATACTGAAAATCATTGCTTATTATGCCAGCGATTTCTAAAACTTCTATAAAATTGAACAGTGCGAATAATTTAACTGTTCTTTTCAGGAAAATACAGAGCCCCTTACCATTGGTCGGATCTGCACCATCATCTGGATTAAAAAGATATTTTAACTAAGCAGGGTAAGTACTTTTCACTGCTTTCAGAGAACATAACTGAGAAGACCATCTCACATAACTGGAATCTGCTAGTTCAGTGATTTTAGATTGAAGTCCTTCTGCAAATCTAGAAATTTATTGTGACCTACTGGCGATCTAGAAAAATTATGTTACAATAAGTCAGAGGTGCGTATACGAGTTCGTGAGGGATGAAGGTCTTAACTAAAATAAAATAACTAAATTTTTTATTAATTTATTCAAATGTTAAACTATCTAACTCCATTATTCATTGTTATTGCCAGTGAGCGCAATATTTAATGTATCTCTCAATTCTAATTAAAGATATTATTAGAATATATATTTTGGTTCCAGTCGCTTAATTCACACTCATTATTTACACATAATCAATGTGTCTATTTCCATCATTCCAAATGTCTGTCACTCATGCATCCAGTTCAACAGCCGCAGTCGCCAGCCCCTCTCTCCACTCCACCGATGCTCTCAGACCGTAGACTTCACTTCCGCTGGTCACTTCGCCTCTCGTGTCGCTCAGCTCGCTCGTCTCTTCCCTGTCTTCGCGCGCCTGTCGCTTCACGTCGCACAATCCTACAAACTCTCAACTGTCGGCCCGTCGCGGTTTAAGTAGTCTCGCTGGCTCGATCTTGAAGGTTCCCTGCACCCCGAGTCTCGTTGACAGAGGCAAGGACCATGATCAGAACTTGCCTTCAAAGATAATATCAGAGATTCAATCCGCTGAAGATCAGATATGCACGAGTCGCGATAGGCTTATCGCGGCGGCACGCGGTGGCTTACCTTTGTAAATCGCTGCTAACTTCTTACATTACTACCCTGTCCTTACATTCACACGGGGCAAGGGAAGCTATCCAGACCAGTAGCGTGTAACAATAATTGTGTAAGCTATTCAACAAATCTACATACACTCTATCTTCAGAAATCGATTTGCAAGTAACAACTAGTTTTAAATTAAGTCAGAGCATAGCAATGTATATAAATAGCCAGAGGATGTTCATTCGTAAATATTTTTTACATCCCATTATACTGGCCACTCATTCAATTGGCTTCATTATAGCACTGGGCCACAGAAGCCATATTTGTCATACTCTTTATTTTTTCAACCATTATACTGTGTAATCCGGAGGCACTAAAATCTCTAACATTACAGAATGTCAAAACATTTCCTGTACATTATTATTTAGAATATAACGCCCACAAATACTGAAATGTTTCGTCTTTCTTACATTTCTAGTTCCATCTACAATAACAGAGATGTTAATAGATCTCTTCATATCAGTCAAAACTGTATTTCTTGCAACTGTTACAATGAACTCTTCAAATTTCATTCTGTAAGAAAGCCGATATATTAGTTGCATTTCGGGGCATAAAGTACAACAATGAGGATTAAATACTTGATTGAAAGTCACCGTTACATTTTTAAATAAATTCAAAAAATCTAAGAAATTCCCATGACTTTGATTACATATTTACATTATTACAGTGACCTATTTGAGATATGTCCTGCCTATCTGTGAGCAAAACCACGTAAAATAACCTTACCTAATATGCTGTGCGTCTTTTTATGTATTTTTGGTTTGTATTTACTTGCAGTTGAGCTACTTTTCCTGAAGTCTGGGAGGCACAGAAATTTAACTATCTTTCTGCTGCTTTGAGATGGGATTCTGTTATTTCATAATCGCCAAGCTTTTTCAGTGGATATTTCCAGTCGTAAAACCCACTGCGAACAAAAGCACTGTCCGTGTAGTCCCCGGTTGCAAAATGTCTGCATGGAAAAAAAACCCCGGTATCGCGTGATATACTGTATTCTAACCATGAGAATAGATAATACCAGGTTTTCGAAATAAATCTTTCCTTCTTACCAAATACTTTGAGTGGAAAATAATTTTTTGTACGTTGTTTTGGCTTCTCTGGCTTACTGGATAGACATAAGGTTCGTTCTCTTATTTGTCACCTTAAATAACTGGTCCACTATTTGTTGGCACATTCGTTTCTGCTTGTTCATTTACATCTCAACCACTATTATTATCTTGAGTTTCATTGTCACTCGGGTCGTTCACAATTCTTGCACCTATTAAAGTTTGAAAGTTCTCAGATTGCTTCAACTTAACAACCAAACAGTCCATATTAACAAAAATTTAAATTACACAATAATTTCAAAATAAACGTACACAAGGCTTCAATAAAGTATATAATTTAAGTGCTATTCTCTCAAAACTGCAGCAAACACGATCTAACCAAAACAAACCAACAGGCAGTCTAAAACCTTATAACATGCCATGCGAATCTTTAAGAGAGGAGTCGAATATCTTATAGCATGTTATTAAAAACATTTGAAATATGAACTGAAAAGGCAATATTAATTATCCAAAAGCATGTTATCTAAAATTTACACACTATTCCGTTACCATTAAAGCAATTTCCAGCTAAGTTATGTTGATAAATATCATACTTTACAAATCATGACACTTGGAACACCCATTTAGAAACGAAACTGTTCAGCTACTAGAGAAAGTTTAGCAAGGTAAGCAACCACCCACTACTATTTAGTTTCGCTGGTATTGCATTACCTCTGTGAGCTCGGGTAAATTCATTGATATCAAAAATCAATGTAGCTTCCCCACACCTAGAGTAAATAAAAATATTGACAAGAAAATAGAAGCAATAAGCGAGTTATTTAATACAAGAATTAACTGTGATGACAAGAAAATTGACAGCGTTAATAAAATAATGAACGGTGTAAATGAAAGAATTGATAGTGTCAAGAATGAAATTAAACAGAAAATAAGTGCATTAGAAAAGGAATGGCAGGAATTTCACCAGCAGTTGAGTTGAACTACCACCACATCGGTAGCCGAGATAAGTAGGGGGCAGTGCATGTTACATTTACATTTCCATTAACGTCTTGCCAATGCTCCTGCAGTGGGTGGCTGGGTACAGCTTCGCAGCTGTGCATGGTGGGCATGTCGCAGGTACCTGTCGCAGAAATATAACTCCAAGACCGACACCAGTGTGGAGTACTCCAGTCGATGTTGCTCTGGCAGAGATTGTAGTATGCTGAGTGCAGGGCCTCTCAGTACAGCTGCGAGGTAGTAATCCGGCTGTTCGTCTGACCAGTCATTTAGGGTAGCGAATAATTCTAACTGGTGTTGGTACTCCCACCAAGAAGTCTGGCCACAGTAACGGGAAAAAATTGCGTATTCACATGGCACCTTGCGTGCCTGACCGGAAAGTTATATGTAAATTGCCACGATGACCCTCAAGATTTTTTTCTGAGACTCGCAGTCTTAAAGTTGGATGATTCAGTAATTCACCTTCATTTTATTTTTGGCGTTCACAATGACAACAGAATGGATCACATGGCCTACTTGAAAATATATCTCCATTGTTGTACGTGCATCCAGATCTGTGCCGTATTTTAAGATAATCATCTTGATGATATGTATCCACCAGGCTATTTTACCTCCAGGTTTCTTGAAATTAAGTAGCCAGCATAATGAAGTGTGGTCGGTGCCTAGAATAAAACGCCAGCCTAAAAGGTAGGAATGGAAGTGTGAAATTACCGTCATCGTGGTCGCGATATGCCTTTTGCGGCTCGCGCGCTCCTCACCTTCAGCAGATTTAATTCATGCGTTTATCTGAAGAAAGTTCCGATTAATTACATAGTTTCTCTCAGCGTGACTGGGGGTGCGGTTAACCTTCCTGATCAAGGCCAGCGATATTATTTAAGTTCGACGGGTCCCCTAACCGGGAGTTGATGAGTGTCTGGAGTTTGGGTGATTGCGCGACCTTGAGCGATAGGCAGAGAGCGAAAAGAGCAACGAGTGGCAAAATAAGTGACCAGTGGTAGTAAACTCTGCGACTAAAATCACCTGTGCGGTGAAGAGTGCGCCTGGCAGGCTGGACTGTTGGACTGGTCGCGTGAGTGAAAGACATTAAAAATAATGGCAACAGACCGACTGAACATGTTTTAATGATGAGTGTTAGTTAACGGACTATAACTAAACAGAGACATTGAGAAATACTTTAATAAGAGTTGAGATAGACATTATATATTGCGCTCATTGAGAAATAAAAAGTGTAATATTGGAGAGAGATAGATTAATGCTGTAAATAATAGTTGTATGAATAAATTAAAAACCAAATTTAGTTCTTTCATTTTTATTAAGACCTATATCGCTCACGAACTCGGTTACGACCCTCAGGCGTCCAGACGTGTTGTAACAATACATTCGCTCTTAACAGGTCTAACATTGCCTGTAGCACATGTTAAACAATTTTTCTTGAAACAGAAATTATACAACATAGTCACATAAATATCACATTTTTATTTTAATGATTTATTGTTATGTTTGTCACAATTATATATATGTGATTTACTGGAATTGAAGTGACCTTGGCCGTTGGAGGGGGTCTTGGAGACCATTTAGAGAGCTGACACGGTTCTAGCTCACTAAAGGTAACGAGCTCTTGCCCTCAGAAATAATTTTGAAGAAAAATTATGTTGATAGAGAAAAGTGCCACCATTGAGGAAATGAGTCTTTGAATAAAATATTACACTTGCGCTTAAAACAATTTGTCCTGTTGCTGCACTCGAATAACGAATTTGTTGCCCACTAAAAAATTACGTGCGTGCGATGAAAATGTCGGTGACTTTCAACCAAAAATGAATGCTGGCCTCAACTAAAACTTAAAAGTCTACGTCCCTTTCGAGCACGCAAAAACGGGCTCTCAGCTTCATTCTTCGTTCGCAAATTGGCCAGTGAAACAAAAAACTTCAGTGCTACCGCACAGTTTCGCCCCGTACGAGCATCGAACACGAATCCCTCCAACGAAAACCGAAACCTACTTCAATTGAGACGTTCTGAAACAAACTTAAGAAATAGTCGCGGATTATTTGTGGATACCCCGACTCGTAGCGCTATAGTTAATCTTCACTTACGCCCATATTTTTGCTAAAATTGCACTTTCCGTAAAAAAAATAGGGTATATTAATGCCTGTGATTTCTGTTTTATTCTTTATATGGAAATGCCTGCGTAACATCTGCTACCCACTTTAATGTCATAATTATAAACTTTCGTCATTTTGTCCTGTAAGCATGAAAAAGAATCCATTGAAACCCAACCACAGTAACTAGCCATTGCAAGTGCTGAACGGACAAAAATATAAATTGCAAAAAACGACAAGTAAAATTTAATTTTTTTGTATATGAGACCTGATATTGTTCCCAAAAACTGACACAAGAAAACTCATCCTTGTTAAATTTTAGTCACAATCTTCTCACAAACACTATATTACTAATCAAGGGGATCTGATTACATTGTGTGCTACACGCGTGAGAGAGCCGTTGCTGATTTGAATCTAAATTGCGTCCTGGCCAATATGTTTCCTTTTTTTATTTCGTGTGGAACCCAATCAGTTAGGGCTGGTATTTCTGTATGAGAGTGCTACAGCTGCTGTTGTCCTTCCTTTCGAAAACGTCATTCAAGGACCACAAAGCGGCGGCAATGAACACACTTCAGTTGGCGTTACTGCGGGCTTTGGCGAGGTTGTCCCTTCTATTTGTTAAAGTTTTGCAACATATAGTTATTTTTGTTAATTTTCTATAAACTTGTGAAATTCATAAAAAGCTTTTTATAGAAGCTGCAGTAGGTTGCAAAAAAATTTGTACTCCAATATGAATTTTACAAAAGGTTGTGATTCATCAATATCCGTGGCATGTTAGCTATTAGAAATTTCAAACTACCAGTACACGCCATATCTAAAATAATAGAATGGAATTTGTTAATAATTTTATCGATTTCCAGCACACATAAGGTTTTTTTTTGCTGAATTTGCCTTTATTTTTATCATTACAGTCCTGGTCAACCATATTTAAATGTTGTTTTCTCGTAGATAAAAGTTTTTTTCGGAAACGTTTTGTATTACAAAAACTGATACTGTTATGAACTCTTGGATGTCCCATGTTCGTTAATGGAAATATATACATTTTGAGTTAAATGAAAACAACCTAGTTTCCTAATTTTATTCCTTCTAACTTAATAATATGTGAATAATTGAAATAGAACAGTATAAAAACTACAAGACTTACTTGAACTCGTTCACAAAAATTCTTATTTCAATACATGTTATACTACGTTTATCAGTACTAAGATTCGCCTTCCACTAAGCTCTCCCGTATTTTGCTGTGTACATTACAGAGTTAAGTGTACACCTAGGAGCACTACGTACACTCTCCACAATTTTTACGCACTCTTAGACNCTGTGTACATTACAGAGTTAAGTGTACACCTAGGAGCACTACGTACACTCTCCACAATTTTTACGCACTCTTAGACTCCAAATTTCGAACCACGACTATTCCAGCCAGCCGTCGATGTGTCGCTCATGCAGAACATTTGCTGCAAAGATCTTATTTATTTGTACTCGACACCTTAGTTTAGAAGACACCAATCACGAAGTTCACGGGGCCGCGGTGGCTGAGCGGTTAGCGTGCTCGCCTCCCACCAATGAGAACCGGGTTAAATACCCGGACGGGTCACTCCCGGATTTTCGCATGTGGGAATCTTGCCCCACGATTCTACTGGTCAGCGGCTTTCTCGGGAATCGTCCGTTTCCCCGCCCCATTCATTCCGGCACTGCTCCACACTCACCTTAATCACCCTCATCGGCTCTCAAAACCTCGCTGTTAAGAGCCGTCTAAATCTCTTCACTCACTCACTTATCTCTTTAGTTGTGTCCTCGGTGGGAGAAATAGCTCATCTTCGAAACCAACCTCCAGCAGGATTCAAAATATTTATGTGCGCCAAATCTGTAAGCTAGTGGTTTGGAGCCCAATGTAATAAGAAGGTCCCGACGACTCCAAACTGTAGGCATTACTTCTCTAGACATAACATACATAACGTTTTAATAAAAAATTAATTTATTAAAAAATTAATCAAATTAAAAAGTATTGTCTCCCTACATTTAATATTTAATAATTATATCTGTTTGGAGGGTCGCTGTAGATCATAATTCCATTTTTATACTTTTTTGGTGAATTTGATGTATTTAAAAAAACAAATGGGTAAATTTATTGCTACCCGTAATCCTAGAAACGACTTAAAAAAAACTGCAGAAATTAAATAATTTCAACCCGCCACTTTGGATGTATATTTCTTTTCCTAGAAAAAAGCGCCAGTTTGCATAGAAACCTCCACTCTCTCGACTACCATATTGTTTTACCTATTCTTTCGATGGTATCGACCACTGCCAAAGTGCCGATCGCCCCACACACCAGTGTGTATATTTATTGACGAATGTAAGGATGTAATTTTCCATACGCGGGAAGGTTTATAAAAATAATTTAATAAATCACTGAAATCAACATATTTAAAAACTTTTAGCAAAATTAAACGTACAGTATGCCAGACTCCTCCGCAATCACACTTTTAACTATTAATAATTTGTCAATGAAAAGAGATATTTATGTATTTATTTTTAAAAAATGTCTAGTACAATACGATAGAGCATTCCGGTTAAGACCTTGTAAAAAATGCTAATAATAATACTTATTTGATTTCGGAAAAAAAAATTTACAATTTTTACTGATTTATGAAAGAAAAAAAAAATGTGGCATTAAGCTCTACGTTTTATGAAATTAAAATGAAAAATAATAAAATCGCATGGTAGACTCGCGAGATAGACACCCTTGTCATAACAGGCGTAAATTTTGACGACACAGCGGGGAAAGAAAGGGTCCCAGTGTTGTCGACCTCCAAGTGAACGTAAACCGACCTTGATCACACATGCGAGATCTGCATCCCATTCGAATAAATCTGGAAGAATCCTGTTCTAACCAACTGTATTCAAGGTCAGGGAAGCAGGTGTTCGCCGGTTTATGATGGATTGGGTAGGGGGCGAATGAGAAATTGCGGTGTAGCGGGGAGGATGACCAAAATCTCTGCATATAGCAATTTTAGCATTTTCACAGGTCTTCACCTGCATGGCACCAGGTAACTGCACACTTGCAAGTGTCTGTGCTTCCAAGTCGTTTTCTCACATGTGCACCTGCACAGATTCAGGTAACTGCACACGTGCATGCGTACGTGCTTCCAAGTCGTTTTTGCACCTGCACAGTGTCGGATGACCATAAAGTCTGCACATAGCAATGTTATCATTTTCATAGGTCTGCAAGGAATCGGGTAACTGCACATGTGCATGTGTATGTGCTTTCAAGTTGTTTTCACAATTTCCACGGTGTCAGATAGACTACATCAGCACCTGTACATATGTGGGAAGAGTACTGTTAGCTTTCTTTACAGAGCTAGCTATCTCCATACACCCCCCTAATATTGCATGTAAGGACAGGCAAGAATGTAATTAATGTTAAATAAGGTAAAAAACTTTTTTATTTTAAAAAAATTCACGTAGCTACTTAATAACAATACTTTAAAATATTCGTAGTTCCTATTTCAGAATGTCTTTCTCGTCGACCCAGGTGACGTCAAGCTTCGAGTGTCCGAGCCACCTCACATACACACGTTGATTGTGTCGTTTCAGAATCTAACCTAAACCAGAACACTTAACCTAACAGGGGACCTTACTTAGCATAAATATAACTTAACTGAAGCCTAATTTAAGACTACACGACGCGATACTTATATGCCAGTGGTTGACGACGGCCACCGCCCAGCAACCCTGGGGAGCTTGCCATTCATCAAACTGCGGCCAATCACTCGGAGTGCACTCGCCTGACATCAACCCACGACTCCTCTCCGCACGAGGAGCCGCAAGACGAGGGAAAAGTTCATCATCCCGCACATAACTCTTGCTCTAGAGGCAGGCCAATGTCCTGCTCCGAACAAGACAGCGCATAATACGAACGGACAACGATGATTCGTATCAAAACATACGTCCTTTCCGTACCGAAGGTGTGTGTGAACCCCATCTAGGCGAAAACGCACTATCGTGCCCGTGCGACACGCTCGCCTCGATTCACACCCGAATGTGAACTCCCTACAAATTAAAACAGCTGTAGGCTGGGCCAGGGGCCCACCTAAGGCACGCACTCACTACACACACGTCCTCCCCATTTGGTGGCCGTACATGAACTCTCCTGAACTCCCTAATGCCGGCACATTGAGCGTGCTCTAATGACAGTTGACGCAGCGAGACATCGGTCATTCAGCCAGAGGCAGGCCCTGCCTCTCGTCCACCTGTCTCGCAACAGCGGCCTCCTTTCGCCGACGAAAACTGTCCAATTCTAAAACGAAGTGCATTGAACCCCAGGACGACGATACACTTCCGTGGATAGTTCAGCAGAAGTCAACGACGTCGACCTCCTATTGCAAAACACCCAGGTCTCGCGGCCTCATAGTCGTGCCAGAGAAATATTCAATCACGGAACAGGCAAAACTACAAATGTTAAATCTTTACTATACGAAAATATAATTATTGCACATAGCCTCGCTCCTTCAGTTCTTCGATGACCGAAATGATATCGCTTGCATGCCAGTCATTTCCAACACTGTGAAAAGCGACCAAACATTTCAAACCATCGACCAGTTCGGTCGGGTAGTCCGACAATACATATTTGCTATTTTTTTTTAATCTCTCTTCTTTTGATTGTTACCACCATTCAGTACCAGTTCGTGAATTCTGTGTGAAAGTTGTTTAATTTTGTTATCTTTATCCTTATAAACACCACAACCAGGATTTTTATTTCAGCAATATGAATGCATAAACACATGCAATGTGTTATAGTACAGGAAATTAAGGTTTATACCCCAAAAATAGCACAAGCAAGGAACTTGGTATTGATGTCGTATTTACCTTCCTCATCAACACAACAAAAGTCTGCTAAAATTAAAGCTGTGCTAGGCCACCATATTGGAAAATAGCAACCAATTCTCACATTTTCGACTAACTTATATCCTGAAAACCACAAGAGATATAAAAAAAATTATTTAGACAGCATTTGTTGCTTATCGCAAGTTTTAAATAAAACACATTACATCCCCCCCTACCTCAAAACGTATAGTTTTTCATGAGAATTTTTTTTTTTTCAAGTTTTTACTCAATAGATGGATGGAAACTCTGCCTTAAGCTAGATTTCCCACCTGACACGTTTACTTAAAATCAGGCTCGTGCATTATATTTGGTAATTTGGCAGCCGAGGAGGATGGGGCAGGAGGGGATGCTGTGTTTCAAGGAATAATTCCATAAAATGTCATCTTTAACCTTACATTTCACACTCAACATAATTTTCCGGTACAGTGGAGAGTGTGAAGCCTCGTAATGATCGTTCACATATAAAACCATAACAAACAAGTGTTGATCACGTTACTTGGTTTATATCCCTAGGTGCACTGCCGGGGACGATACCGAAACATTATCACAGATTGCCAGAGAAACATAAAATAAACACCCCAGAAACTGAGGATAAAAACTTTACAGTGCAATAGAAAAAGAAAAAAAAAAGATGTTACACTTTTATTCTTCAGATTATTTTCAATGATTATAAACTGAGCTACGTCGTAATTCGCTCCCAAAAGAGAGGTTATATTCAATGTAAAGATAGAACGAATTTATTAGAAATTCTCCGGCAAACATTTTCGCGTTTTTATTTTCAGGCCGCAAATTTCCCTTAACCATGAGAGTTTACAGGTAATTAATACTTTAAAGGTGACAATACTTGTATGACACTATTATGTTGTTGTTTACGTAGGGACCATATAGGTTAACATACGTTGGGTGGTGCTTATTTTCATTTTGCGTAATGTAGAAAGATTAGTTCATATAGTCGTAAGTAGAATGAAAATGCCGGTAATAGCACATGTGATCATGAAAAAGATTAAGTAATGGGGTCACTAAACCCAGGTGACATCAAAATAGTTGGTCTAGATTAGTACCCTCCCCACTCCCAATTATACTGTTTTTCACACAAAGTCACCCTAATTAACTATTTATTCCAAAGAGCAACCTGTTTGAACACCCAAAGACTCAAAATCTATAGAAGCTCTCATAATACCACTGAAATGGGGTTTGCGAACTGTTGAAACTAGCCCCGGCCAATGGCCAAGTAGCTGGTCAAAATTCACTTTTTTTTAATTGCTATTTTTTCATTCAGTGTCATCCAAAATAGCTTTTGTTGTCCAATTGAACTAACTGTTTGGTTCGTAGATCAGTATGGTGTACTAATGGGTCGACGTCATGCCCAGAAGATCAGGAGGGAGAGTAGCCATGCTTACTTGCATTACTGACCCCAACTAAAATTTTATTTTGGTAAACTTGACCACAACCCACTGTGACTAAATTATGAAACTTCGAGAATATTTCAATAATTGTAAAATTTCATAAAAATCTGCGTTAAAATTATATTATTTACCCCGACCTCCATTATAGATTTCCGTCACCTCAACCTTGACGCCAGGTAATCTTAAAACCCCAATATAAAAAAATCAAACAAAAATCATTAAAAAATTGTAAAAAAATACAATGAAAATTCTAAAAAAAAAATTTACATTAGAAAAAGCGATTCATAATAATTTTAAATATAAATACTCTTAATATTTAAGAAAATTTTGGAAGAAATAAAATAAAACCATATCTTAAGCACCTGCATACAGGAGGTACAGTGTTTGATTCCCATAGTAATGGCAGAGCATACTCACTGCCAGTACAGTGACCAGCAGACAACTGAACCACCATCCCTATACTTCATTGGTTATTTGTATGCCCCTAAACCCTCCCACCCTCTTCCAATATTTACCCACCACCACTAGAGCATGCTAGTGGGGAAAATGTTTAATGCTTACATTATATTTCCCGATTGAGATTGGTTGTTAGTCATGCGACATCTCAAGTTATACAGCTAAGTAATATGGCCAAATTCGCACTGTCACATTTCTTCATCTGATGCTAGAAATGATCTCTTTTAGAATTTAGTTAGGTAAGTTACTTTATTTTAGATTCTTCAGACACATTTCACTGGATATTATCGGCCGTGCTCACAATTATACACACACTAATAATCAAACATACTCGAAAAACACACTGAAAATGTAAATTTGCACCTATAAGTCACTATGNTAAATTACACACACACTAATAATCAAACATACTCGAAAAACACACTGAAAATGTAAATTTGCACCTATAAGTCACTATGGCCACTACTGTTGCTATAAAAGGAACCATAGTACTCAATGTTGGACATTGCTACACAATACCAGCAGAATAGGTAGAGTAAGGAAGCTCAGTGTCTTCAGACATGGTGTAGTTAATTGTTGTCTCATCAGAAAGCAATTAGTTAGTACCAAACCTGGTCTTCACAAGATGACCAAGTCACCTGTTAAGGATGTGATTGTGAAGTGGAAATGGTAAGACACAAACACAACAGATAGGCCACGTGTGTTGACTGACAGGAGCCATCAAGTATTGAAGATGGTGGTACGGGGACATTGCATGTCACCATGTGATACCATCACCCATGAATTCCAAAGTGCTACTGATTGTGCAGCTAGCACCATGACTGTGTCCTGGGAGTTACGAGAACTGAGGTTCAAAGCTCGGCCATATGCACCTGTGAACGCGAAGCACCTACATTGGGTGGTCTAAAGAGCACCACCAGTGGAATGTGGGAGACAATAAATGTGTGGTATGGAATAATTGATTATGCTGTGTGATGTGTCAGACCGATGATAGTTTTTGGGTGTAGCGAATGTCAGGAAAATGCTACATGCTGGCCTGTATAAAGACGGTAAGGAAATTCTGCGGAGGTGGAGTGAGAGTGGCGAAGGTATTCTTCATGGAAGTGGTATGGTCGTCGCGTTATAATATGGGGCACAGTAAAGGCAGAAGTTTATAAGAACATTGTCACTGGCTGTGTATTGTTTTTGGTATAAGACCAGTTTGGAGATGATAACTGTGTCTTTCAGCATGACAGTACTCCCTGCCATAAAGCACTTCATGTTCATGAGTGATAAGTAGATAACCGGTTTCTGGAAATGGACTGACCAGCCCAAAGCCCCATCTTTAATCCCACCGAACACCTCTAGAATTAACTGGAATGGCTGCTGCGCACCAGATCCGAATGACCTATATTAGTTACTACACTAGCTACAGCACTGAAGAAAGAATCGTCGGCCATTCCCTTGGAGATGTTCCAGCACCTGGTTGAATGTTTCCCCCGCAGGGTTAGACCTGTAGTAAAGGCGAAGTGTGGACCCACCTCACATTAATGTATGCTACTGGGCAGTATATCCAAAGGGAACTTATAGAACAGTTTCGTGTGGGTGTCCAGATACTTTTCATAAGCTAACGTAAATTTTTCCACTAAAGAAAAAACATCTGTTGAAATAAAATGCAGTGAATCTCTTCGGATCACCGAGCTATTGGAATTGAGAGTTCACGACGAAGCGTTCGTTTATTGGTGTGCCAACGACAGATATCTTGACTTCGTCTTCTATGGTACCATCGCTGACACAAGATGAACAGCTTACATTGTCGACGATGCTTTTAGCAAAGTATTAGGATTACCCTTTTGAGACTTAGAATTCACGGACTGAATCAGCTCGATATAGTGCACTATGGTCTATGTCCTATTCTAACTATAGTTGGCCAAAATTTTCGAACCACTACCGATAGAGTTATCGAATTTAGTTCAAAGGATAGATAACACTTCATATGCCGATATGCTGCATTAGGCGAGAAGTGTTTTTATAAGAATAGTTAGCTTACACTCTCTCAGTACACTTACTGTTGCAAATTAGTCGACCTAGTATACCATTACCAATTCAGTTCAGTGAAAATTCTTCAAATTCTTTTATACTAACAAAAGCCAACATCGCCAATATTACAGATATAACAACCACACAAGTATGTCAATATACATATAGGTTATAACCAACAACACTGACCGTCCCAACAATAAATACCGACCAGTACACCCACAGGATCGACCAACAATGCAAATTTTTCATGATAGAAGGCCATACTATTTATGCCCACCCACCATGCCAACCAGTCATCAAGGCCGACTGTACATATCAACTAACAAGATCGTTCAGCTATACCTACAACCATATAGACTGATCATATCATGTGGTCAACCAAACATTCATACCTACCACACAAATATACTGTCAAAGCCGATTGGACATATAAACCAACCAGATTGACTAACTGTCAAGACCAACTAACAAGGCCGACCAGACCAAACACCCGTAACTAGCTGATTGAGCCAAATGATTAACAAAACTGATGGACCATACCGACCAGGCTTACCGACCAACCATACAGACTACGACTGACCATACCAGCTGGCCATACCAAATTACTATTCTAGCTGGCGAACCAAACATACAGACCAACAGACCAACCATATCGACCAACAAAACCGACTAGACCAAATAAATAATAAGACCGGCCAGACCAACAGACTAGCCTAACTGTCCATACCAACCTGCCACATCAAATTATCAATACGAATATGCATACCAACCGACAATACTAAACAACCATACAGACTTACTGGCCACACCACCCAATCATACAGACTGAACATACCAGCCTACCAGGCCAACCCAAAACGACCATCCCTACCGACCATACATACAAAATGACTATAATCTGGCTATACCAAATGGCCAATACTAGCTAGTAGAATATAAATGGGAAGTCTAAGGCAAAGGATTCAGGAGTAAGAGCCAGGCGCCGGCTGGGGCTGCCATGTTTTGATGTCACCCGACCACCATATTGGATCCAGGTGACATTTTACCTTGACACATGACCTTAACCCTGTACCTATGGCCTCGAATGACCTTGAGATATCAAAAAATCCAAAAATTTCCAGAAATAATATAAAATTGCAAAAAATATAAAAATTCAAAAATATAAAAAAAAGATTTAATTATTTTTAAAAATTAAACATGTACATGTAGTTGGTTCAGGATTCGATGACAGGTGGATCGACTAAGCTCCCGACACGACCGGCCCTCGCCAGGTCGACAAGTGTCCATCTCGTCAGCCATGTTAGATGTTGATGACATTGATCTTCACCTTTAACATTGATCTTGTGTAACCTTGAAGTTCAAAAAATTATAAAACTCCAAAAAATATGAAAACCTTAAAAAATGTATAAAGAATTCCAAAAATATTGTAAAAAAAATATTTTATATTCATCAAATTTTATTAAATTATATTATTTAAAAATGTACATTTCCGGACGTCCCACCACAACCAACCCTAACCAATTTTTTCTTGATTATTTAATCGGTAAATCAATCGTTTTCGCTCGACCCCTTCTATGCTACGCCATATATACTGTCAATTTATGCTTAGTATCACCCACTAGCGCGCACTAGTAAATCATGTTTCAACCACCAGAGATAATTTACCATCGACAAGAGTGCTATTTACGTGTACCGAATGGTGACGGGGTCATGTAAATGGTCATAATTAATTTTTTGATTTATTTTAAATTTAATAATTTTTTTAATTTTTTTTTATAGCGGGGTTTTTAAAATAAATAACACAACACATTTTTTACACAAAAAGTATAAAGTAAAGTTTGACATGAGTAAATACTTATAGAAAGGTTCACCGCTCGATGTCCGCATCGGCGACCCAGGAATTGTAGTGGGCTGGTAAACCTCACCACTTGACATACGACCGTCCATTACGTCGTATCAGCACCTTCTCGACCAAATACACATTGGGGAACTTTGTAGGCAGGATCTCCTCGGCGTAGAAATCTTAATGGATGGGAACATTATTCATACCCTTTAGAAAGTAGGTACTAAGAGCATAGTTGCGTATACGTCACACACTAAAGAGTTCAGGGCTCTAATTCGCCGTAAATCCTTTTTCAAAGATACTTTTCTGTTTAGAGTTGCGAACCAGGTCTCCAACCTTGGAATTAGGCTTGCGTGGGTCCCTCCTTTCACGTCAGTGTACATTGTTCGTAGCAGGGAGTCGTCTTTCACGTATTCGGGCTTCATGCGTGTGGTAGAGTGACCGGTAGAATTGTAATCGCGTACGAGTTTTGAGAGTATATTCAACCACTTGTATTTGCCATTCGCAACTACAATGCCTCCACATCTTTGCCTTCAGAATCCTGTTGAATCTCTCAACGATGAAAGCTTTGAGGTTGCTGCGTAAAGTACTAAAAAACAATTTCTATTGTGGATGAAGTGGACTCATTTTTGCAATAAAACAAGGTTCTAGTAAGTGTACAAAATTCTAAAAAAATCTATTTATATAAACAGTGTTCTTACTTAAAGTCGTATCCATTTAGTTTCTGAATGAGGTAGACCGATATCGCTGACCGCGCTCAACCAGCCTCCGTGTGCCAACACCGAACTACTTTTCTGCCAATACGGCTAACAAAAATAGCGTGGATTGGATTTGAGGTTAAAACACTAATTAACAAACAATTTCATTGATATGCATGAATACTTCCTCTAACCAACTTATAAAGTATTCTGATTCAATTAAAATTGGTAAAAGGATTTTATAAATATGAAGGTGCTTGTCATTAAAAAATTAAGATATAAACAAACACTTTCATTACTGAGGACCATGAGACTGAGAGCTGTGTTCCTTTGGGGTAGGTCGATGCTGGGTACATGCGTAGAAGACTAATAAGCGGTCTACAAAGAAACGGCATTTTTCGGTGATCTTGTTCGTTTTTTAAAATGTTGGTTAACATACTCACTTATTCAGCTGTCGAAACAGTTTAATTTTTCCCAAACTACATTATATCTCATAATGTACAAGTTGCGTTTATGTCCGATTATTGAAGGAAAGGCAAGCATTTATAAATAATAATGTATTTATGCGCACTCGTGTGTCTTGCATATATTGCAGGGAAATTTTTTTAAAATATAAATCTTTTTTATTCGATATTTATTCTTTTAACTCGAATTATTATAATTACTACTCGTTCTATTTAGCGCTTATGGTAAAAGAGGTGCACAAAACGGCTATTGTGGAAAACGAAGTATTTTGCCTTGCAGTAATACCTACTAACATACTAGAAGTTCTACGTGATTTTTAGTATTGTTGTAAGGTCCCATTTCGAAACGATCGATTTAAAGGTATGTTACAGCAGTAGATAAAATATTTTTTTTAGTTTACATGAAATAAAATATTTTTTTTAGGTTCCACGGGTGTTCAACCAGGTGATCACCCGTGGACTCCAAGGTATATTTCTTTTGTATGCAAAGGCAGTGTATATAGAAAATATAAGTAGGCCTATAAAGTTGTATTTGAGTTCGTTAACGAACAACCCGTTTTTGAGATGTTTACTAAAAACCGAGCAGTTAAAAAAAATGGTTTTATATTATTAATGGTTTAGTGCGAATTTATGTATGTATATAGGAGGATTCTTTAATCAAAAAATTTTTAGAAAAGCGTTGCAGGGTCAACTCTTTTATACATATTGGCCAACATATTTGGGTGAATTCTTACAATTTACAATATCAGTAGGGCCGTCATTTTTAAGACATAGACTAACAACCACTAGTAGGAGAAGGAACTTGGGCTAATATCAACAAAGATACGTTAATCTGTTAGGAAACTGAAATTAATGGCCTGAGATCAGTGATCTACGAGGCAAAAATTTAAAGGAGACCACCACAGTTCCAAAAGTTTTCGAGACGTTTACTAAAAACGTATGCCTAAATAAAAGGTTAAAGTGAATTTATCTTTCTCTTTCCACCATTGGGAATGAAGGCCAAAGAAATTGCGATTGGGAACGAAATTTAAAGGATGGGGCATTGTACGAATTTTGGTTTCAAATATTCATCCCTATAGAAACATTTTTACAGACTGTTTAGAAAAGGTTTGCAGCTATCAAATCTGCCACATTTTATTAATAAATATATCGGATTATTCTTAAAACCTGGTGATTCGTTAAGGAAAATAAACTAAGCTTTAACATAATACTACTTATAAACTTACCAAAAAAATGCTAACTTCAGAACCAATATTTCCAATAAAATAGATTGAATTATTAAAAACTACTTGAGATTAAACAATAAATTCCTGAACAGTATTTCTGTGAGTTGAGCTTTAAAATTTGGAAAAAAAGTTTGTTTTTAATAATGTAAAGTTAGGCAGATATAGAGTTTCAATCATATAAACGAATTGATGCCTTTCAATTAATAATGATTTTGCCTTGGTAAAACATAGTTGTCGAAAATCAGGTATTACAGTGTTTTAGTGTGTGCTGTGGTTTGCCTGCCAGGTAAACCTGGGAGGATCGTTTTATTTTATTAGCTTTATGAAAGTAAATGACATAACTTACCAAATTTCCTACATATTTCAGAACTCTATACAAGAAAACATTAGGTATTATGTGAGAAGGGATTTTTGTTCTATCTAAATAACTACTTTCTTATTATTTTCAAATAAAATAACATATGAACTTGCTTTTCAAGGACGCATCCTTATTTTAATCCCAGTCAATAAGTTTTCTCTCTCATTTTGCAAAAGGAATATTATTACACTATTTAAATTAAGTTACAATCAATATAATTTATAATGGTCATATAATATTTTATATACTTATAATGTTAATGTTTGTCTTAATTATCCATCACTACAGCCTAAGATACAATAAAATAACATTACTTTATAGTATATTAACAAAATAGAGCATTTAAAATTTTGATTTAACGTATCGAGCAGGGCATATTATTTTTTAAGAATTAAAATTCAAAAAGCACTGTTTTAAAGAAGTGGCTGAAAGCGCTCTAGAACTAACCGTGCAGATCTTGCAGAAATATTTTCTGCAGAAAGGTTTATCTTGACAAAATTGTAAAATGTTCTCTATTTACACATATATTTTTTTGGTCAGCTAAATTTAGAAATTTTAAGTATGAAGTTAATGAATTAACAGCCTTCTTTCTTAATGGAAAACAGTATTTTTTTCTTTTGCAGAAATTGTAAAGTGAAAGATGACGACTGTCAAACCCAAAGACGTTTTAAATTCCATTATCCTGCTGGAACAGTCTAGAGCAGTTATTGCCAAACCGTAGATCGCGGGCTACGAGTAGCTCGCGGGGACATTTTCGGTAGATCGCGTTAACGCTCCGGTTGGCTAGCCTTGATTCCTCCACTGAGCTGACGCTGACGACAGGAGGCGCTGAAGAACAAATTCTTGTTTCTCCCGTGCAACTGCCATTGTCAGCCTCATCTCCTAGTTGATTGTATACGCGTGATGGCGTGTTCAAGCAAAAAGCAAAAAACTTATCACTTTCATTCGGAATGGGAAACCAATTACTTCTTTATCCAGGTACAGGACAAATGTGTGTGTTTACTGTGCTATGCAAGTGCATCAGTTGGGAAGAAAGAGAACATCGAATGTCACTTCAAAACCGTTCAAGCAAGGATTGAAAAGGATTTCCCACTGAATTCTGCTCTAAGGAAAGAAACGGTAACGCAGCTAAAATCTAAACTTAATGCTCGACAATCAACTTTTTTAAAACCATTCAACAACAATAAAGCAGCAACTGAGGCGTCATTCCGAGTTTCAAATATTATTGCACTGAATAAGAAACCATACGAAGACGGTGAAATAATCAAAACTACATTTTAGAAGCTGCAAATGCATAATTTGATAGTTTCAAAAATAAAACTGAGATAATGTCTGCTATTAAATCTGTACAGCTTTCTGCAAATACAGTAATGAGAAGGGTTGAGGTTATGAGTTCTGAAATTACCTCACAACTTAAAACTGACTTTGATCGCTGCAGCTATTTCTCCCTGCAACTTGACGAATCGACTGATATAGTTGATACAGCGCAGTTGGCCGTTTTTGCAAGAATGGTTTTTGATAATTTCGAAATAAGAGAGGAGCTGGTAAAGATTATACCGTTTACAGTACGCACTACAGGACAGGACATATTTTTAGCAGTTAAAGATCTTATCAACTCTGAAAATATTCCTATAAATCAGTTGGTGTGCCTAACAACTGATGGAGCTCCTGCGATGGTAGGCAGAGAGAAGGGAACAGTATCTCAGAAGCTTCATAAATTTGGCGACTACTGGTCTAGAGGATGTACAACCCCTGAGATTGCCAAGTTCCTCCGGCAGAAGAACTTTTTCACGAGGACGACTCCAGCCAGCGGATTTAGTGCTGATGTTGCTAAACCGGATAATGCATATGTTAAGCAAGTTACTCAGTGTCGTGAAAGTTATGTTTTGATTTCATTATTTTATATATATGGTTTACAGGGTACGACTAGTAATCCTGGTAACTCAAGTTACCATAGCATTTTCACTGGCCATCATCCTCTCCTTCCAGTCTTTTTTATTTTGTCAGAAACTATGTGAAATATAAGGTAACGATTTAGTCCAGGCATTTTTATTGGTTGACTTCCCCTCACACCCTACTTATTTTCTCATAAACTATGTAAGGTTGGTATGAATAGGAAAATACCAGGTGAATTTGGGACAACGAAATCGGTTGACATCACAGGCATCGGCTCCTTCCCCTCCCCCCTAGCTCTCTCAGCAACATGTAACCGTAACTATTATTAAGACAAATAAAATTTGTTTCAATAAAATCTTTAATTTATAAAAAAAAATGATATATTGACATGTTACCATGGATTATTAGTTATTATATCAGTTTTCGTACAAAATACTCGCAAAGAGAGTCATCTGTAGATCGTAATTTCAGTTTTAGAAAGAATTTATTGACCCCAAGACATTCGCTGGATAAATACATACACCTATGGCCTCCAGCGAGTGGGGTGACCCCGTGCGTGCGTTATCTCTGCAGGCAGATTGAAATTTCGCAGTCGCAGCAATGCACGGCTTGAGACCGCACGTCCTCGTCTCCCGCTGGATGGCACCATCCAGAGCCGCGTGGCCTGGCAGGGCAGGAGAAAGTAAACTGACCTCCTCTTCGGACGAAAAACAAAAAATTAAATTATTTCACGTTGAAGAAAACTTAGCTTCTAGTCCGACAAAATTAATATTGAAAAACTACTTATTCTATTTCATTGCTATTCCTGCGCAAAAATTTGAAAACGAGATGCATAAAGAAACCAATAAAATCGCGCCATATATGCACAGAAATATGTACCAGTCCTTGCAGGAAAGCACAGCATGTTCTAAGTAGACAGTAACTGGTCTATATTCGCTTTCTATTATTTTTTTTCACTTTTACATACATATATATATATATATATATATATATATATATAAATGGTCGTGCTAGTAACATAGTCACTGCTTACTGAGATTACCTGTCATCTAAATTTTTTAAAATTTATAAGTGGCTGATCGGGACAAGGGCTGAGGGCTGCGGATCTGCCACCATCTTGGATGCACTGTCTTGGATGACATTACAGCCGCCATATTATTTCCATCCACCATCTTGTTTCTAGCCACAATCTTTTTACATCCACCATCTTGTTTCCATCCGCCATCTTGTTTCAACCATCCACCTTCTTCTCTGCCATCGTAATTCCGCTTGTCCTTCAATACCTGCTAGGTGCGCTGGTATCACTCTCGCATAGCCACCATGTTGGTTCTAGAGTTGGCCATTAGGGGAAAGCTCAAATTCCGGAGCTGAAAATATCGTCTCGAGGAGGGCAGGATCGAACTGTCGAACATTAGGGTCGGTATGCAAATGCCTCAGACCACTCAGCTATTGGGACACATGCTAGGATAAGGGTTTTTAATGCCGTATACATATTGCAATGTTTATGTGATATACATTTAACCATTTCAGATATGACATCAGAGTATGTGCGTTTATATTTAAATAGTTATTATTTATTAGTTCATTTTATTACATCACATTCTCATTTTCTTATTCTTTTTATTTTTTCTGAATTATAATATTTCTGATGTATATTCAATTACTTTTTTTAATATTTTATTTTTTGTGTCATTATGTAACACAAATATTTACGCGTAAGGTGTGTATGGGTTTTTTTTTTAAGCATCATATAATTTGTATTGCCAATTAAAAGTGTATGATTATTTCATTACGAGGTAATAAAAGCCATTTGTCGCATGAAAATATGAAATATTGATTTTCATGTGCATACCTCTACATAGACCATCAAATATATACATGTGCAAAATGAAAACACGAGAGTGGAACAGTATTTATGAACATGAAGCCAGTATTTCAGAAAGACTATATAATGGTTGAAATTTCTAATCGCGGTTAAATTAAGCAACGACGACGGCGATGTAATAATGTCTCGCAAACATAGATGCTAATTAAATTTAAAACAAAGGAATATAATGGTACTATATACAATTATAATGAAAAAAATACATATTTGCTAACAAAACCGGAGTATAGAGATATACCCTGCTACCAATTAACCCCTTAATATATTATCCCGAGAACACTCGTTCACATTTGACATGATGAAGAATCACAGTCGTGGCTGTGTATGTCCAGAAGCTAGCACCAATAAAGACAGCACCTTTCCTTGGGCAATGCTATTAGTTGCTGCTGACACACTATTTTAATAATTGGTTGTTTCTTGTGCCATGGATATACTGGAATTCTTTCCATAGGTTCCAAAGTGACATGTGTATAAAACCATTTCCTAAGTACGATTCACACCACAAGTTTATTATTTTTCGAGATGTCAATGTGTACATTAAGCGATTAACTATGTAGCAATATTGTGCAAAATAAACAATTTTGCTATCAAAAAATAGATTAAAAATCATGAAATATTATTGCTCAACATTTATGTGACTTCTTTTTAAATATGCAATAAGCTAATGTCTTGGTACAGCATATTGCATTATTCACTGAGGCGACAAAATTCATGGGAAACCTCCTAATATCGTGTCGGACCTCCTTTTGCCCGGCGAAGTGCAGCAACTCGACGTAGCATGGACTCAACAAGTCGTTTGAAGTCCCCGGCAGAAATATTGAGCCATGCTGCCTCTATAGACGTCCATAATTGCGAAAGTGTTGCCGGTGCAGGAGTTTGTGCACGAACTAACTTCTCGATTATGTCCCATAAATGATCAATGGGATTCATGTCGGGCGATCTTGGTAGCCATATCATTCGCTGGAATTGTCCAGAATGTTATTCAAACCAATTCGAACAGTTGTGGCCCGGTGACATGGCGCATTATCATCTATAAAAAGTCCATCGTTGTTTGGGTACATGGAGTCCTTGAATGGCTGCAAGTGGTCTCCAAGTAACTGAACATAACCCTTTTCAGTCAATGATCGGTTCAGTTGGACCAGAGGACCCAGTCCATTCCATGTAAAAACAGCCCACGCCATTATGGAGCCACCACCAGCTTTCACATTTCCTTGTTGACCATTTGGGTCCATGGATTCGTGGGGTCTGCACCACACTCGAACCCTACTATCAGCTCTTACCAACTGAAATCGGGACTCATCTGACCAAGTCACGGTTTTCCAGTCATCTAGGGTCCAACCGATATAGTCACGAGCCCAGGGGAGGCGCTGCAGGCGATGTCGTGCTGTTAGTAAAGGCACTTGAGTCGGTCTTCTGCTGGCATAGCCAGTACAGCCAAAGTTCCCTCACTGTCCTAATGGACACGTCCGTCGTACGTCCCCCATTGATACCTGCGGTTATTTCACGCAGTGTTGCTAGTCTGTTAACACTGACCATTCTGCTCACACGTTGTTTGTCTCGGTCATTAAGTGCAGGCGGTCAGCCACTGTGTTGTCCATGGTGGGAGGTTATGCCTGGAATTAGGTATTCTCAGCACACTCTTGACACCGTGGATCTCGGAATGTCGAATTCCTTAACCATTTCCTAAATGGAATGTCCCATGCGTCTAGCTCCAACTACCATTCCGCGTTCAAAGTCTGTTAATTCCCGTCGTGCGGCCATAATCACGTCAGAAACCTTTTCATATGAATCACTTGAATACAAATGAAAGCCCAACCAATGCACTGCCCATTTATACATTTTGTACGCGATACTACTGCCATCTGTATATTTGCATATTGCTATCCCATGACGTTTGTTATCTCTGTGTATATTTAAAGCCATGGGCAAATTAATTATTTATGAATACGAATATTTTTTTTTTACTATCACATTAATTCGAATTTTATTGTCAATGTCTATAGTAATGAACCGTTTGTGTGCACACGACATAATTACATATCAGAATATGAAAAGGAAAACTGCAGTATAATGCCTAACCACGATTGGCTGTGTTGCTAAGGACTCCCCGTAAATCGGACGATTTGACTTAGATAAAAGAGACCTTTCTGCCCTACCACGGAAGTTAGTTCACCACATAATGTAAAAAATTATATTTAACAAATCATACACAATATATTTGTCATGTGGTTGGAATAACTCACTGGTTGTATTAGCGTAAAGATGCCGTGGTTTCCTTACGGCCGTACAGACAGGACCACAACACGACTGAAGAGACAACTCCAGGAATTGGCAGGACCTGTGACTGTACCAAGTGGTAACCTACAAAAGGTCAGTTGTATGTAAAAAAAAATACATAAATTTTAATTATCGTATCGGTGATAGTACTTAGTTTCAAAGGGATTCACAACACGCAAGAACTGTGAGTCGGTGCTGACTTGGTCCGATTTCGGTTAACAGGCTAAGCACGAACCTTTGGCGAGGACTCTTGACGCACTGGCTGCCAGTCACTGCACAAAATAAAATAAATATGGTTAATAACTTTGCATTATAACATTCTGTAATCACACAAAATTATTTTATTTTAAATCGTTTGCATAAAAACTTTATTTAAAAAAGTTTTTCAGCTCATTGCCAAAATTAATTTAAATAGTTAATTAAAGTTTACTTTAAGAAAAAACATACCTTCGCGAGCTATTTCTCGAAGCAAAACTGTAAGGCGTCTGCGATTCATGGCGACGCGACAATGCAGAAGGGAATTCTGATACGCAGATGAGAAGCCCTGATATCGAAGTGATAGAATTCAGCATGCTCTATCCTTAATATAACGCAGCCGAGTGGTGGGGAGGCGCGGATTGATACAAGGGAAACAGTACCTAGGGTTTCCATAGCATTTTCACTGGCCAACTTCCTCTCCTTCCAGTCTTACTTATTTTGTCAGAAACTATGTGAAATTTACTGTAACGAATTTGGCCATGCATTTTCATTGGTTGACTTCCCCTCCCACCCTATTTACTTTCTCATAAACTATGAAGGGATGGTAGGAGTAGGAAAATATAAGGTGAATTTGGGACAACCAAACCTGTAGATGTCACAGGTAGGGGCGCCTCTTCTCCCTACTTCCCAGCAATATGTAACTGTAACTATTATTTAAATAAAAAAGTTGTTAAAATAAAACTTTTAATTTATAAAAAAAACTAATATTGGCATGCAACCATGGATTATTTATATTATCTGAGTTTACATACAAAAATAATCGCAAAGAGAGTCGCAGTAGATATTATTTCAGTTTTAGAAATAATTTATTGGCCCCGAGACATTCGCCGGGTAAGTACATACACCCACGACCTCGTAGCACGCGGGGCGACCCCGTGTGTGCGTTATCTCTGCCGGCGGCTTGAAATTTCGCTGTTTAAGCAATGCGCAGCATAATACCGCACGGCCTCGTCGCGCGCGGGACGATACAGTGTGTGTGTGTTCTCTGCCAGCCGTCGCAGCAATGCGCGACTTGAGACCGCACATCCTCGTCTTGCACTGGATGACACCATGACAGAGCCGCGCGGCCTGGCAGGACATGAAAGAGTGAACTGGCCTCCTCTCCAGAACAAAAAAAAATTTTTATGAATTTACCTGAAAGAAAACTTAACTCTAGTCCAGACACAAATTATATTGGATACCAACTCGTTATATTTCATTGCTAGTCTTGCACAAAAATATGTAAACGAGATGCATAAAGAAGCCAATATAATCCGTGCAATATGTGCACATAATTATGTATCAGTCCATGCAGAAAACACTGCATGTTCTATGGAGTCAGTAACCGAACTATATTCACTTTTTTTAATTTTTTTGAACTTATGCATGTATATAAAAATACGTTCGTGCTCGGAACATACCGTCATCTATGTATATTTTTGAAATGTTTAAATAGCGGGAACATTAACAAATGCCACGTCAAGCATAATATCTCAGCTCAAGTAGGCAGGCTCCCTAATATATTACGTCTCTGAATAACAATACAGTTTATAAACTATGGTTTTTATAGTGCATATACAAATACAGTAAATACAGGTATAATGATTTACACATTATAACACAGTTATATTAGCTGGTTTTTGAAAAATCGCCACATGTATTTGGTTGTCATATATCATAATTTATCATTATTTTACTGGCTAAATTGGACTGTTACCTATATTTTATATGTAAATAATGTAAAAAGGCGGGTTATTAAAAAATACGCTCATGAAAGTGGTTCGTTGTCCTTAATTTTATTTGCATGAATGTAGAACTTCAGCAAGGCTTCGGAATGGTCTTTAATGTCCGAACATGTACATAATATCCAAAGAAAAAGATGGGAAAAATATTATCGCATGATGTTGTAACACATGATTAGTGGAGGATTTAAGCAATCGTCCTAGGGATGGGCGGTTGTTTGTGTAACATCCAAAAATTGGGAAATACAAGTTCTTATAACCTTTAGGCTTTGTAATCAATTTTGTTGCATTTTCTGGGTTACTTATGTGTGTTATTTAGTAAATACTTTCTTCGCATAAAAAAGACTTACAGGAATATTTTATCAATACATTTCATAGTCGTCATACGGTTGGTGATTTTTTGGACTTTGAGTGAATCCTATATAGATAAGTAAAATCTTTAACGTGAAGTATAATCCCTCGAATGTCAATACTGCCACAAAGTTTAAAAAAAGCCTATCATTAACAAACGTAGCTGTTAAAATTTTGTGCAAATTTGATTTCCTACATTTAATTACAGTTCCAAGCACAGTCACATCACATTAAAAATCATGTAAGTGAAGCATAAAAATTTTTGTTATAAGCTGTGTATAAAATGTAATCTTGCTATCCATATTATATAACTATATATTCATTCTGATTTTGCTATGGAAATTATTTTTAACACTGGCTATTCAAATATCAACATTAAAGCTTTTTTTGTACAGGAAAAATTCTGGGGAAACAGTTCTGCCCATTTTGCAGTAATCACTTTTACTGTTATATGAACATCGTTAAAGTTTCCCACGTACAACATTTCAACTAACGGAACTGGAAAACACCCTAAAGTCATAAAATTATAAATGACATAAGTATAAGTTCTAATGATTTATATAAACATTTTAACAAAGCACTGACGTAAATATTTTGAACTCAAAACTTATTCTACCTTAAGTACTGAAATGTTTAAATGTGGTACAACCTATTTTTATTCAAAATATCTTTCACAGAGCTTCTGTAACATCATTTAAAATTAGTATGCAATCGTGAAACATACGCTTCGAAACAGTGTGACTTAGAAATATATGTTTTTTTTTAAATTTTGGTTTTTGTAATTTTACATAAATGCACTATGAATGTGTTGAGCGCCGAGGTATCACGAGATATAGAGACGCAGTTCGCCTAAATTCAGAAAACACGCACCGCAGAAGAAACAGCTGACAAGCTGGATAATGGTGCCAAGAACACTCCCCCCCCTTTCCCCTTAGTTAACCGCAGGACAAGCCCAATAATAGAGACACGGGCTTGCTACAGGCGTAGGGGGTGGGAGGGTGGTAGGGAAGGCCTAAGCCGCAGGACACGTGTATCTGCGATCCGCCACCTGCCTCGTAACACGTGTCGACTGGGAGGCGCTCGCAAAGGGGTCAGCGAGGCTTCTATTCCAAATGGCGTCACACATCAATACAATCAGCATGACAATAAAATTTATGTAAACGAAATTGAAATAATATTGAATCCTTGATTTAACCCTACAAAATTTCCGCAATTAACGAGTTCTTCACCGAAATGCATGTTAAATGAAAGGAATTCGCTGGGTAACAGCTGTGGTTGAAGCCAACAAGGTTGCCTGTCCGAATTGATCAAGTATGGCACCAAGAGTCTGCGAAGTATACAAGGTGACAAGTACACTAGTAGATACCGGAATTCGGGAACGGCGTTTGGCAACATTTGTCAGTAGAGGTTATAACAAGGACATTCTAATGTTTAGTAGTATTTGCCGGTAATTTGCAGTGCAAAGTTTTCTATTTGATGGTACGAGGGCCAATGATAGTCATACATAATGATTTTGCAGTTTCTTCAGCTTTAACGAAAAGTGTTTTAAAAGACTCAACAGCTCTTAGGTTAAATGTTTATATTCTCGCTCAAAACACTGTCATGCAAGTGAAAGCAGTCTGCCTGTGTATTTTTTACGTCACTAAGATTTGTAAATGTCACAATAAATGTCGGATCAGTAAGTACCATCACCAGAGCCCTTACATTTACTGCAATGCTTTCTATTTGAAAACAATTTGCAGCGCTTCTGCTATTTTGTGCATTTGTATTAACACTGCAGTATGGCGTTTGATTCAGCAAGTCTTGTACAGTTTCCTTAATTGTCCTCCAAAGTATTGACATAAGAACAGCATTTCGTTTGAAAATGCAGCAAAGAAATATATGGCTTTGGATACTATTACAGCTCTATTCCTGACGCTTTGATCAGTTGGGGACTTTGATATCGACAAATTCGAGAAATTCTGTATTAAATACAATGAATTACATGATAGCTACTCTCTGAACTTTTTGAAAACCACCACAGAGTTCTGAAGTCATTCGTTCATTTGTCTGTTACGATTCCTATACGATCAGTTATATTTATATTTAAATTCTGCATAATACTAAAAACCATGTAACGTAGCCTTACACCAATTAGTTTTTTTCTAACTTCTCGTCGTTTTCTTGTTCGTGCTCATCTTGTTAACATTTGCTTCGTGGTGATAATAATTACCATCGTTCCCTTGAATCAATAAAAACCAAAATCGTCTCTTATGAGCCTGTTTTAAACATACCCAATATAAAATACAGTTGAGGGATGAGTGATACATCTGTCATCAAACCACACGATCATCGGGGATGTAAAGGATATAGTTTTTCAAAGAAATCTTATCTTACTTAAATTAAAATAAGGGTTTTTTTTAATTTTTTTTCTTATTAAACTTTCAAACTGTCTCATATTTCAGATAAATATTGCGATGTTTTCCAGGAAATAAGTCTTAATGAATCGAATTCTTAAACAAGTAAATATTTTTTTATCGACCCCGTGCCCTTCTTTTGCATGATGAGTTTTCTTCAGGAAAGTAATATTTATATTATTCAAGTTGTGAATAAGTTATGCATTAATAATTGAGATGTTACTCCTGCACTACACACTGTGACTCAATAGGTTTTTCTAAAAGTAACTTCTTAAAAGCTTAAATAAACAAGAATAAAAATATATCATGGTGAGAACGTCCCATCCTCAAGTGAACTGCACATTCGCTGATATTACAGTCCTTCAAAATTTCAGGTTTTATACAGTCTGACATGGCTATTGCATCCCATGAGAAGTAAATATGTACATCAGTTGCACATTGCTCATCACGTGTTACCAGGGGATCATCCACACAATATTCACTCTGGAAGCTCTGGTGCACACACCAATAGTCGTGCTGTGATCAAACATGGCTGATTGCATGTCGAAGACTGGATGAATACTGATGTTCAGAGTACACATCGCAGGTAAGTGGAGTGCACATAGTCTCCCAAGATGTTCTGCCACGGTTCAAAATGGCAGTGTGACATTCTCCATTGCAATGCTCGGACCACCAAGTAATCTGGTAGCTATCTGGTCTTCTGAGTAGAAATAAAATGTTGTTATGATCCCAAACTTGATGTAGGCATTCTTCTTTAGCTTGACTTATCAACTCACTGGTAGTGCAGGGCAGCTTTGAATCTGGCCGGGTAGGTAATAAAGCTTACACTGGGCAGGTAATAAAGCGGCATGGTATTGGGACAAAGCTGAAAAACCCATCTTCTTCATTCATGCTGACCCAATGTTCAAATCCGTTGCCGCTCTCTATTCACTCTGGCATACCAGGTATACAGAAGTGAACTCTGTGGTAGGCCATGGTAATATTGGAGTAAATGGCTACATCTTCAGGTCAGAACTGTGTAGACATAAAGTGATGAAAGTAAGGTCACAATTAAAACTACGAGCCTTCTCCTCTAACTTTTATAATAACATCCCTCTCCCCACAGTCTTCCCCCACTCTACAACCATTCTGTATGGGCCAGTGCTTGCTCGTGATACTTGCTGACTCATTCTCTTTTCCATATTTAGTTAACTACAGTTACCTGACACTAAGCAGGAGCATGCCTGTGAAAATGCTAACACAGCTATTCCCACACGCATGCTGACTTATGCTATCTGACACCATGTAAATTGTGAAAACGACATGGAATCATGTATGCATACAGACTCCATTTACCTGACACCATGCAGGTGCAGACCTGTGAAAATGCTAACACAGTTGTTCCCATGCACAGGCTGACTTATGCTATATGACACCATATAGATTGTGAAAACATGTACGCATACACGTGCAGACTCCACTTACCTAACACCATGCAGGTGCAGGGCTGTGAAAATGCTAACTCTTCTCTCCCCATACAGGCACAGATATTTTTACTTTGACAAGGTCAGCTGCCCTGTCTGTCCATGCATGCTCGCAAGCTCAACTCCAGTGACCTAAATGGTATACATATTTTATTCAGAAAGAAGGTTTTCCATATTTTTTCTTCTCATTGTATTAGTTTTTTTTCTGTTTCGAAAAACAAAATGTTTACTAAGTTTTTCACCACTACACTTTACATTATCTTTTTTATGAATTGATGGGTTATATAACAAACAATAAAATAACTGGGAAAATTGTTTATAAATCATACCCATATTTTATTCATTAAACACTTTTATTATGTTTTTACATACATGTTAAGCAATATTATTTTATATTGACGGGCAAAAAAAAATTTTATGTCCTTTTTTTTCCTGCAATCATGTAGCGACATATTTTTACATTATTATATATTTTAAAACACAATTTATTTTATGAAAATTTCCCTGCTGTTTTTGTTTGCACACACCGACACACACCATGTTCCTAAAACCAAATTGGCAACTATACATTTATTCACACTATGTTGCTCTGTTCGAAACACTGTTTCTTTATATTGTTTGCTATTATCCACTGTCCTTCCCTGTCCTCGTCCGGTGAGCTTGTCTTTACCACACATGGCAGGCTGCGACAAGTCGTGGTCTGCTCGACTAACAGAATCGTGTCAGCATCTGTGTCCGGTAGGAGTCTATGCACCTCGCCATCGCATTCTTCACTGAAGAGAAGCACTGTTTCCTTTTCCCCTCGTCGTATTTCGTAGTCCCTATGCAAGGTACTTTTTATAATTATGATTGTCTCACCCTTGTTCAGATCCAACAGTTCGTCGGTGCCGCATGGTAGGGTTACATCTGATCTCATGTTGTACACTGCGCAGGTTTCACCATCGCTCTGGATTCTGTCCATAAGATACACCTTTAACTTGCCTTTGGAATTCAAGATGCTTGGGTTGTATGCAGGCACCAGGGTGCAGTACAGGCGGGAATGATTAACACCATCACAGGCTTCTCTGTTTTTTCACAGCATTCTCATACTGTGACTCGCCTAGCTACTACTCCACTCGCCAGAACCCGGGGATGGCGTAGGGTAACACTTCACCATACCTGACCCGAATGAGCTGGTGTACATCACCTCGTACGTCGAAGATCGGGGTGGTGTGATGAAAGTAGCTGTGGCGGGCGTCAACTAACTGATGCTTGGAGCTCTCGTGTGCTAGAAGTCATTCGTCGCATGTCATCGAGTTGAAGGTGGTGCTGGGTCGGAGACCTGATGTGACCAGCTGCATGATGTCGGCAATCGCTTGGTCTGCAGAGCCGTTTATTTTTTTCACGGTGCGGACCATTCGTTGATGGAGAATGTGGTGCCGGTGGTAGTTGCTGCTACTTTGCGATGTAGTACGTAGCACCAGCTGCGGGAATAAGAAGTGTCCGAAACGGAAGTGATGCAGCTTTCGAAGCACTTCTTACAAGGCAGGCAGTCGCGATTATCTTCTTCTTGCTGCAGGTATGCTGGAAGTCTCATGTACATGTACCCAACTTCGTGGTTGCGTATGTCAGAAGGAACTCTTTCGATAGAAAGGCTAGTTAGTTGTCTGAATCTAGGGCCCCAAGTGACCATAGCCTCCCATATGCGAGATCGCCAAAATTGTTTTCTGCCCACTGGGACAGCACGCAAACATCTACTGCTTGGCGATGATTCAATTCCAGAGGAGAAATAAACTGTAAACTTTAAGACGAGTAGGTGACGAAGACGGCAGCAGCAGGCAAAATACTGGGTCCCGAGGCCTTTTATACGCTGGTATATGAGTGCAATGGATTGGTTCTGACAAACTAGCTAATGGGAAAATAGATATTGGTTGGTAAGAAGGATGGGGGGGGGTGAAGAGGGGATTGTGGTGAGGAATGAGTGGATGGGCATGTTGTGTCAGGGGAGGATGGATGATCAGTTCCAAAACCGAAGGCTAAATGACCAGCACAAGAAAAAAGAAATGTCTTTAATGAAAAAAAATTATATGTAAATAAAAACTTAACTGTAAAAATGTAAGAAAAATTGGTTTATATGTAAGGTACACCTTTTTATAATATTTAAATTATATATATTTAAAAAACGTATTTAAAAATAAATACTTTAAAAATAATTATGACTACATGAAAAAATTATTATTGTATATCTATTACTATATAAAAAAATCTTACTGCTGGTCTGTATAAGTTTCAGATAGTCAAAAAGTATTATTTAAAAACATAATTACTACACACAGAATCATCACGACAAAATATTTATTCAACCCCTGCACATGCATGCTTTTACTTCTATTAAATCTTTGCTCCAGCATATTTCCCGATAGCCAAGTGGTCTAAGGCGTCTGCATGCTGATCCATGGTTCGGCGGTTCGATCAACCCCTCCTCCAAACAATATTTAGAGTTCTGCGAAAATTAAATAAAAAACAGCGCCCCTAGATGCGATCTCGATAAACAAATATGGTGGTCGAACGACTGGTGCGCCCTCTAGCAACTGCCAATGTAAACAAAAGGACAAGTGGAAACACGATGGCAGAGAAGGTGGCGGAAGACATAAACAAGATGGTGTACGAAAACAATACAGCAGAATAAAACAAAATGGTGGACGAAACCAGATGGCAGATGCAACCATGATGGTGGATGAAAACAAGATGGTGGGTGGAAACGTTACAGTGAGTGGAAGCAAAATGGCAGGTGGAAACAAGATGTAGATCGGAAACAAGATGACAGCTGTGATATCATCCAAGATGGCGTATACAAGGTGGCGGCAGATCCAAAACCTCAGCCCTTGTCATCGGATCGTCCAAATCTAACAAATTTTCGGCACATTTTTTAATGCAGTAAAGTCTATCAACAATACATGTTAACACATATGCCCTTCCTGTAATTACATACTTTTTCTATGGTTATTATCTGCGGGCCGGGATCCAAGCTAGCTAAAAGGCTGGCACCCGACGACACAGGTATCAACGTACTGGACGAAGTGTGCAAGTGGCAAAATATCTCCTAATCCCAGCACAAGAATCTACACGCCAGGCACCAGGCAGACAATATAATTCAGAATAAGGCGGACGAAATAAGTCGTGTACCGGACACCGGACTCCAAGAAAAGTAGCCACTTACGGCATTTCCAAAGCGATTAAAGCAAAGTTGAAGATGGGCATGGGGCCTAGAAAGCGAGATGATGTTCAAAGAGGAAGGGGAAGAAAAAAACAGGATGATTCCTTCCTGCTTTGATAGCTACAATTGGCACACTGAGTGGTATCGCCGGGGCCCTAACGAATATCGTTAGCACAGTGAATTGAGCCATGAATGAACATAAGCAATTGGAGGAAAACACTCGCAACAACCATAAACTGGAAGCTATCGCGATGGGTACAAAAACAGCCAAAGACTTTACACACGATGGTTCTATTGAGGAGGAGGTACAAGAAAATAAAGCACCGTAGCAGGAAAAGGCTCTAATGGAATCTCTACTGAAACAGCCACTCACGAACGTTGATTTGGAACTGTTTGCATGCCAATTGAAAATAACTAATTTACGTTGAGTGTTCATGCCAGATGCTTTGCCTCCTAAACCCTAATGGGACGAATGTGCCATAATCAACCTGGACACGTCAGCCGGTCCTGGTAAACACGGGGTAGCTTATACCAACAATGGCAAATGTATGGTATTCTACGGCAGTTTCAGTAATTTGCGTCTTCCACCCAAACTGTGGCAGTACCATACCATAATGTAGGTTAGATGTAAATATTAGATATTAATAAGTACTGTGTTAAAACTACCTACATAGGAGAAACATAAACACCTTAAATATAATTACGTACGTCAAAATGGTCTTCCCAAACAAAAATAACTGATTTTGGCAAAACATCTTCAATGTCTCGCCTAACTGTGTTAAACCACGTCTCCCTGTTTTCTTTTTTTTTTGGTATTTTTGTAACTAACGAATATTTTATCAGGTGTTTTGCGAAATGTACTAGTACACTGGGGTACATTAAACCATTACGATGATTTTGGTATACTTGGCTCTATTTTCCCTTTCCATTACTTAAAAAAATTTATATTTAACCAAGTACGTATCACCGCTCAAGTAAATAAACGCGGCGACTGAGGTTGTATCTGACTTGTGACATCATGGAGTGAAAAGGCGCGACAGGCGTTTTTTGGCTGGCGATTCAAAGGTAATACTTTCATTCAATCATAACTTTTTGAAAACCAATTTTTAAATCGTAATGCTTTGTAAATACATTTCTAACTCATAAATGATTGAAAAACAATTGTCAGCAAAAAATGTGCTTATTGCCTATTATAGGAGCCAAGCTGAACTGATGATAATGCTAGCCACCTCGCATATCGATGCAGTGTTGAGAGCCGTAGAAAACCAGCAGACCATCGCTGTAAACCTGACCAACATGGAGTGCTTCGTTCCCCACGTAAGTTCGAGCACTCGCGAACATATGAACCTACTGAACTACGTCAAGAAAGAAAAAATCATCTACATAACCTTCAGAAGCTTAAGTTTGGTTTCTTGCCTGGCCTTGTCATCCGCCACACTAAACCACTGGGCCGCGAAGATGTCTTCAAGCACAGAAATAACCTGCTACGTCATACTGATGTTTCAAACAAACAAGCAGCGCAACGTATCAGTGGACAAATCGACCTTGACCACTGCAATGTCCAAAACATAAAAATATTTTTGAATATGGAAAGCTATCCGTACATCTAATTGAACACTTCCTACGCCCAAGATGGATTTAATTTGCTGTATTTTCTGTATACGCAGTTTCAGGCCTCCAATTACGGGCGCGAGTCCTACCCCATCCTGAGCCCAGGCAGATTTCGTAAAACGGTGCCATTGCTGGTCTTCGACACATTCAAAGATAATGAGCGAGTTCAATATAGTGTGGTGGATTGTTGTATAGAAAATATTTCCCAAGAAAACATGTCTGCGAACACGGCTGCTTACTGTTTGATTTTGCACGACATAGTAGTGAGCTACGACTGTTTTATGAGATTGGTGAACATGGCGAGCTAAGCATATATAAACAGGATCGCCACTGCTTCTCACCTCAGTTTGAATTAATGTGTTCTCAAGGGGTCTAAATCCACTGCGGCTATATGCTCAAGGAGATTGCTGTGGCCTATGACGACGATGGCAAGATGCACACATGCTCCTTCCGTCTGAATTATCTATGGAAACTGTTGGACGAAAAAAGGCAAGGGACGTACGACTGGCTGACCAAGTACTATCATAGACATAAGTGGGACGAAGGCAAGATTACGTACCACCAAGTGGGAAACATGCTGCGCGATTTGCTGATGAATCTCAAGCAAAGATCGATTTATATGGCGGGGCCCGATCAAAAAAAATGGCAGAGTGACTTGTGAAAAGCGAAGTTGGAATCATCGACGTGCCGTTCGAGTATGGCGGTCCTTCGCTGCGCAAGCTGGTGAAACGTTTCGACAACCAGCAGTGACAAGTCTGCAACATGTAAAATCCTGACTGGACTCACATGTGGAGGAATGCACAGCTGCTCCGCAAATGGTGTGCATCGTCTTTGGACTGCGATTCGATGAGTTCCGACTAGACATGAAGTCACCCGAAATGTAAGAGAAGTTTACTTTTCATGTGGTGGCACACCTTATCCACATTAATATGATATATAAGTGGGAAAAAATTCTACTTGTGCTTATTTAGTCGTGGCAGATTGGTCCGTTTATCACGATGCAATGTTCTGTCTTACAAACATTTACGAAAGTGCCAAGCCTGACTACAATAGCATTGAATATAGTTCAATCGCAGAAGATGGATATCTGCACACATACACCGAGTCCTGCGATTTCAACGGCATTCAGCATTGGCGATTAGCACATTTTCCAATCGTCTACGAACCAAGGCAGATTCGAGGGGACTATCACGGAGCATCGGTCTGCATCGTTTTTCCTGACAGTACACTTTGATCTGAGTTTGGTTCATAGATGATTGAAAAATTCGCGAATCGCCAATCCTGCATTACGCTGCCATCGCAGGTCTTGGTGTAGGTGTGCCGACATCCATATTCTGCGATGAAAATGGATTCACTGCTATTCTATAAATGTTCGTAGCACAGAACATTGCTATTGTGACGAACGGACCACTGCGCCACGACTTAATGAGAAAACATCGATTTTTTCCCCATATATGCAGAATGATTTACAGCACCTGTATCACTCCTTTTTCTCGCCAACAACACGAGACCGGGGGTTCGCGAAAAAATTGTGATAACTTAATCCTATACGAGGCATCGATTGGTAGTAATCCCATTCCCCGACCATACCATAGGTAAGGGCATGGGGTGAGCTTTGAAATTTCAAATGAGAATCTAGGTCGTAAAAGGTATCGTTGGATAGATTGTCTAAAAGGAAACAACATATACTTAGATACTGTTTTTCTGACGTGCATAGTTTACTCACGATAAATATTAATCATCTCAACATATGTTTGTAATGTGCATTGGTTGTGTGTAAACTATGCATTTCAAATACACAATGTGCGTCATTATGGTATCGCCGGTTGGAGTGTGAGACCAACTTCGATACTAGCAATGACCTGTGTGCCTTACTGCATGGACTCCTGCAGTAGGTATTATACTGTTTCCGAGCAAAAGCGGAGAATAATGCAGCACTACGTAGCAAGCAGATAAGCCATTTACCACTTAGAGGAACTGCAGGCTTTGCATGCAAGTTAACTGACAATCGAAAGGTCTTTCATTCAGACAGTCATTCGTTTTACATCGCAATCATTAGTCATGTGTGTTGTTTCAGTGTCAGACATTGTCTGTCTGTGGCGTTGCTTTCTGAATGGAATGCCATTTACAAAGGAAGAAGCATTTGACATTCTAATAATACTAGGGGAATGTTGTAGTAACTGCAGAGCTGCTGCCTGTTTGTACACAGCACGTCCATCGCTCGTAGAAAGTCTTCCAGCATCTTGCATGTTGTGTGCGCACAACTGGGCTAGTGCAATCGATGCGCATCAGACGACCTGTGAGAGACGAGAGGGCTGTTGATGTACTTACTGCCATGGTAGTTGATTCTCGTGATTCTACACTGACGATTGCCCGTGACTCAGGATTGTCTCGAAGTACAGTGTGGAGAATCCTCGCTGATAATCGTTTACATCCATGCCATGTACAGCTGCACCAAGAACTTGGGAATAATGACTTTTCTAAGCACATTCATATCTGCAACTGGTAACTGAGCAAGGACCGTTCTTTACAATACAGCATTTTGTGAACTGATGAGGCCACATTCAAGAGTGATGGTGAAGTTAACATACATAATGCCCATTACTGGTTTGCAGTTAACCCACATTGGTTTTTTCAAGTGTATAACCAGTATGTGTGAAGCTTTAATACTTGGTGAGGCCTTCTCGGACATCATGTTATAGGACTATATTTTTTCGAAGGGAAATTGAATAGTGCAGCATATGCAGACATCCTAGAGATTATTTTGGATCAGCTGATCGAAGATGTCCTTCTCGCTCTGAGATTAACACTGTGGCTTCAACAGGATGGCTTCCCTGCTCACTTTTCACGCAGAGCTCGGCTTTTT
>NQII01008724.1:0-65160 GCA_002778355.1 Clitarchus hookeri
AATGTAAACAGTTATTTTTATCATAGTTTCCATTGGCCACTGGAAATTGCATTTCTTTCATACGTCTCCTTCTGGATGCAGATTTTTTACGTAAGTGAGTTTGGAACGAATGCACAGTAAAAGTAATTCTTAAGCAGTTATGAAGTAGCTAATGTTTTTCATAAATAAGACTGAAATATCTCAATATATTAGCTCGACATGATCCAGGCATTCGTCACTCTGGTTATCTCTGACATCAAAAATTGGGAAAGCTCAGAATGGAGATCCACGATCACTAAAGTAATATAAAACTGTGAGAATAATTTTTGGTGATATAATTTCTAACAAAATTGTCGATTGTGCAGATGGCCCATTAGCTCAGTTGGTTAGAGCGTCGTGCTAATAACGCGAAGGTCGTGGGTTCGATCCCCCCATGAGCCAGTTAAACGTTTTTCAATATCTAAGGGATTCATTGATATTTTACACATATTCCTTTGCTGCACGCACATTGTACTTAACGTTCCCTAATTTTGTGGCAAATAGTTTGAAAATTCTTTTCGACCCTGCGCATTGCTTTAGACTAATGACATACGGCGCAATAAGTAAAGCAAATTTATGATTTAAGAAATTCACATAAATATTTGAATTATTCCGTATTATGTACAATGATGTTTTACCTCCTCACAGCCGCGCGTATTACAACTGATTCCAAGCTACATTGAGATTTCACTTAGAGGTTAATACTTTTTGCTTGTGACATTATAAGTAACACACAAGTAATATCGTCATAAACCTAAGGGTTTGGAAGTAAGGAAGTAGAGGGTACATATTCAAAGACTGTCTAAATAACTAAAAATAAAAAACATGAAGTTCGTCTATCGCAATTCTAATGCTCTTTATTAATCACATCAAACGAGAAATTTTCTTACACTGGTAAATATGATGCGAAGATATTCTGAAAACATTTAGGGAATGGTAAACTTATCGCTGTGAAAAAGCAGTAAATGCAGTAAGGGTAATATTTCATGAAGATATTAGTTTGGCTGTTATTTGCAGTGTGGATCAATCACCAGGAGTCGGTAATACCACTACAACCCTTTTCAAGCGAAATGGCGTAAGACGAAGTTGAGTGCAGTTCAATCAGCAAGTGTGTGGGGTGGATGTCAGCGAGTTTAGACCACTAATGGTTACTTCCAACTTCTCTGAACCTAGGTCAATGTTTTACTTCTAGGATATTCCCCTGCCTCATACAAACATAGCTTAACTGAGTCTATAAAATTACACCAGAGGGAAACCTCGACACATTCTTGGGTTCTGAGTCTAATAATATTTAGGAAACGAACTAGTTTTTACACATCAATTTTCTCCCTCGTTTTATTCATATAAAATTATAAATTAGAGATAATAATAATAATAAATAAAATATAAGAAAAAATTAAATTTTCCGAAAAATTAGCTAGTTTTATGTTGACAGAAGTATATAACAAAACTTTAATGAAACAGGACATAATTGGAAAACTACCGAGCTCGTCATACAGGGGGGTGATTTTTTTCAAAGTTTTGATTCAAAAAGTGTGAATAAATCGCGAATAATACTAATGCAAAAGACTGTGTGTGTATATATATTTGTTACCGCTCATCTCCATAATGATGGAACAGTTTTTGATGAAATTTTGTATGCGGGTACTTTAGGTCCTGGATACGAAACAGGATACTTTTAATCCCGGAAAATTTTACGTTTCCTATGGAATAACAACAGAACGTAATCCTGCAACGGTTGGGAAAGTGACAGATATATNCCCGGAAAATTTTACGTTTCCTATGGAATAACAACAGAACGTAATCCTGCAACGGTTGGGAAAGTGACAGATATATTATTTTCCTCTAGTGTCAGAGTTTATATGGCCACCCAAGAAACTTTGAAATGGCTTAAGGACTGCCATCAATTGATAACAACCGGGACTGAATATTTAACGTGCCCTCCGATACCTGGAAGCGCTCAGATGTTATGCCATATAACGGTCACCCGTCCAAATGTGCGTAGCTGGAAACGTTGCTTAACTTTGGTGATCGCGTAAGATCCCTCAGCCAAGGACAAATAGTATTTAGGTACAATTTTTTTTTTAAAGCAAGAATTTGATGAAACTCACGTTTTAATTTCCCTACCTCGACGGTGGAAAGGGTAAATATAGTAACTACGCGATAGTTGGACAGATACACGCCAAAAAACATTACCCTACTTTTTGACCAATGATTAAAATATATTACCTTCCTTTTGGGTTGCCGTAATTAGTTAAAAAACTAGGCCAACATAGTATAATGTAAATACCGTTTTCACATAAGTGAATTGTCCTTTCAAAATTTATTTATTAGTGTATCACTGTAAAACTCTATTGTACCAGGGCCAAGCCAGGCTGGTTCGCTAGAAGACTATATTTAATATGCTTCAGTAACACATGCAGTACAGGTTTGAACTAAATACAGAGTTTCAGAGAGCGCTAATCGTTGTGTTGCGAGAATAACTCATGAGTCCGTACAGTACCACTGTGATGGGGAAGTGGGATGNATCGTTGTGTTGCGAGAATAACTCATGAGTCCGTACAGTACCACTGTGATGGGGAAGTGGGATGGCAGTATGGGATAGAGAGACAGTGATATATTCAAGAGAATTGTGTGACTCCTAAGATCAGTGTCTTGAGAGGCGATGGATGATGGCGTATTGAGGTGAGAATGGCATAGAGTGCCGGAATGCGAGCGGGTGGGGAGCGGAAGATCCCCGAGAAACCCGCCGACCAGCGGCATCATTCTCACATGTGAAAGTCTGGTGGCGACTATGGGGGGAATATAACCCAGCTTGCCTTGGAGGGAAGCAGTATGAGAGAACATGTTCGCTCCGGGAAGTGTTTGGAGGACCAAGACTGAATACCAGTGTACAAGAAAGTTTTATCGTACCAGTGGGGCCAAATCAAAACCAAGGGTCTCTTTCCACCTTTCAAAAAAACGCAATGACATATCTAGCAAAGCATATTTCTACCTATACAATTAAGAATTGAAATACAGAATATTATTAGCATTGTCGAAGTCCCTGAAGTTGTCTTCCAATGAGACATTGACAATGACGAATTTTGTTCGTATTTTTTTTCGTTTATCGGGTGGTATACATAACTGACGAACAGAGATGCATCGTCTTTAGTCAATAATGCTGGGTTTATTTTACTACACCCGGGAGACGATCATACCAGTGTACGGGTGGGTATTGGACACCGACGAGATGCCGACCTAATTTAAGAGAGACGACGTTACAATTGGGGGAATTACAATGAAGAGAGCAATTGCCTGTTAGGAGTTTCTGTAGCCTAATGTGATTACCTTTGTGACGTACCTACAACTAGCATTATTCCAACTCGGAAATTCTTGCCCACTTACATTGCAAGGATACCTTTGTTCTGTCGATGCCCCTTCTAGCCCAACCACCTGTATTTACTTGTCCCATAGAGAACATAGTTTCGGGCAGCTGAGGCCGTCAGTTTCGGCCAACAATTCGTATGCAGCATCCAGGGAGCGACATTTGGATCAGGTATGGATGAGGTAAGGATCTATCTTTCGTATGATAGATAGCATTATGATAAACATATGACTTCTTGCTAACCGTATCGCCGCATGTTTCATCCCTAGATATAAAGCAACTATAAAGCAAGTGTGGTTTTCTATGGTGCACTTTTGAAATGAATAAATGTCCATTTTATCTGAATGTAAACAGTTATTTTTATCATAGTTTCCATTGGCCACTGGAAATTGCATTTCTTTCATACGTCTCCTTCTGGATGCAGATTTTTTACGTAAGTGAGTTTGGAACGAATGCACAGTAAAAGTAATTCTTAAGCAGCTATGAAGTAGCTAATGTTTTTCATAAATAAGATTGAAATATCTCATTATGTTAGCTCGACATGATCCAGGCATTCGTCACTCTGGTATTCTCTGACATCAAAAATTGGGAAAGCGCAGAATGGAGATCCACGATCACTAAGGTAATATAAAACTGTGCGAATATTTACTGCCGATACAATTGTTAACAAAATTAACGTTTGAGCAAGTCGCCCATCAGCTCAGTTGGTTAGAGCGTCGTGCTAATAACGCTAAGGTCGTGGGTTCGATCCCCCCATGGGCCAGATAAACGTTTTTCAATATTTAAGGGATTTATTACACATATTCCTTTACTACACGCACATTGTTCTTAATGTTCCCTAATATTGTGACCAAAAGTTCGAAAATTCTTTTTGACTCTGCGCATTGTTTTAACCTAATGGCATACAGCATAATAAGAGAAGCAACTTGTGATTTAAGAAATTCACATAAAGATATGAATTATTCCGTATTGTGTACAATTATGTTTTACCTCCTCACAGTCTCGCTCATTACAACTGATTCCAAGCTACACTGAGATTTCACTCAAAAGTTGATACTTTTTTCTTGTGACATTATAAGTAAAACACACGTTATATCGTCCGAAACCTAAGGGTTTGGAAGTAAAGAAGAACAGGGTATATATTAAGAGACTGTCTAAATAACTACCAATAAAAAACATAAAGTTTGTCTATAGCAATTTTTATGCGATCTTGTTAATCACATCAAACGAGACATTTTCTTACACTGATAAATATGATGCAAATATATTCTGTAACGAGTATTAATATTTCTAGTGAATGGTAAACTTATCTTTGTGAAAAAAATTAACTGCAGTAAGGGTAATATTTCATGAAGATATTAGTTTGGCTGTTATTTGCAGCGTGGATCAATCACCAGGAGTCAGTAATACCGCTACAACCCTTCTCAGGCGAAACGACGTAAGACGAAGTTTAGTGCACTTCAATCAGCAAGTGTGTGGGGTGGATGTCAGCGAGTTTAGACCACTAATGGTTACTTCCAACTTCTCTGAACCTAGGTCAATGTTTTACTTCTAGGATATTCCCCTGCCTCATACAAACATAGCTTAACTGAGTCTATAAAATTACACCATAGGGATACCTCAACACATTCATGGGTACTGAGTCTAATAATATTTTGCATTGGAGCTTTTTTTTACATATAATTTTCTCCCTCTTTTAATTCATATTAAATTATAAATGAGAGATAATTATAATAAATAAAATATAAGAAAAAGTTGAATTTTCCGAAGAACTAGCTTGTTTTATGTTGACAGAAGTAGCTACAAAATGCTCGTGAAACAGGACATGATTAGAAAACAACCAAGCACGTCTCACAATGTGTGATTTTTAAAAAGGTTTGATTTAAAAAGTGTGAAGAAACAGTGAACCTTACTAATGCCAGGTTTGCGTGTGTGTTAATATATNGATTTACTGGAATGAGACATGAGGTAGTAATGTTCGGCGAGTTACAAAGGATAGCAAAGTTTACTCGGATGGGTTGATTTCAAGTTTAAGATGTACAATAGCAGTTCTCCCTTTTCCAAATAACACAGCAAAAAACATTTTAATTTGTGTAAAGTTGCCCCTAAAAAGCAAATTAATTCCAGCTTAAAGTACACAAAGTTGCTCTGCAGTAAATTAATGTTCAGTTTATTTCAGTATAATTCAAGACCCACCAGTATATCATAATAGTCTCAGTTATTTGTATGATGCGGCTCTCAGAACATAATTATTCTGAGGGTTGCGAAAGCCTTAACCCACTTGTTCAAATTTCCTGCGCATACTCCATAGAGTGTCTAAAATTCATCGATGTTCCACGGGAGACATTTTCATACCATTTATGTGAACTTTTTCTGTTGATGTTGAAATTATTTGCTTTCAATGAGTCTGTTAGAAATATAAAGTAACACCAAGATTCTCAAATTAGGCATGTCAGAGTGGATCGGAAATAGAAGTTATCTACGATTTTACAACATCTTTCCCAAAAGGGCGTTTTGTTCGAGTAAATTTTTGAGGTAGTGGTTCCCGACATGATTTGACAGACGAATTTGTTTATTCAATACAGTGCTAAGAGAAATGACAATTAATGCGCTGATTCACTTAGATGATACATTTACATTCATAACTCATCAAAATTTAACATATTGTAAACACAAAACTATGAGTTCGTTAAATACAATAGGGCAGTGAATCAGAAGTACTCAAAAGGAGCGAATCAAGTAATTTCCAAACAGGTGGAAATGGCAAGGAAGCGGCGAGATTTGACATTCACAAGATATTGCATATGTGCGTGAGCTCATCTTACTAGTATGATATATGCGAAAGACTGTGTGTGTGTTTGTTATCACTCAGCTCCATAATGATGGAACAGATTTTGATGAAATTTTGTATGCGGGTACTTTAGGCCCTGGATACGACACAGGATACTTTTAAACCCGGAAAATTTTACGTTTCCTATGGAATAACAACAGAACGTAATCCTGCAACGGTTGGGAAAGTGACAGATATATNTAGAGGTTTGTGTGAGTGTATGTATGTGTGTGTTACCGCTCAGCTCCATAACGGCAGAACGGATTTTGACAAAATTTCGTATGTAGTTACTTTAGGTCCTGGAATAGGACATAGGATACTTTTTATCCCGGCAAAATTTACGTTTCCTGTGGAATAACAACAAAACATAATTCTGCAACGGTTAGGAACGTGACAGAAATACTATTTTCCTCTGTTGTCAGAGTTTTATGGCCGCTCAAGGACCTATGTAATGGCTTAACGACTGCTATCAATCGATAACAACTGGGGCGGAATATTGAACGTAACCTCAAAAAACCGGAAGCGCTCAGATGTTATGCCACTTAACGGTCACCCGTCCTAATGTGTGCCACTGGGAACGTTGCTTAACCTTGGTGATCGATTAAGATCTCTCAGCCAAGCGCAAGTAGTACCTAGGTACACTTTTTTTAAAGCAACAACTTGATGAAACTCACGTTTTGATTTTTATACATCGACGCTGGAAAGCGTAAATGTGTTAACTACGCGATATTTGCTCAGATACACGCCAAAAAACATAAGCCCATGTTTTGGCTATCGGGTAAAAAATATTACCTTCCTTTTGGGTTGCCGTAATCAGTTAAAAAACTAGGCCAACATAGTATAATGTAAATACTGTTTTCACATAAATAAATTGTTCTTTCCCAATTTATTTAGTTGTGTATCACTGTAAAACTCTATTGTAGCAGAGTCAAGCCAGGCTGGTTCGCTAGTAGACAATATTTAATATGCTTCAGTAACATATTCAGTACAGGTTTGTATTAAATACAGTTTCAGAGAGGTATAATCGTTGTGTGTCGAGAATAACTCATGAGGCCGTACAGTACCACTGTGATGGGGAAGTGGGATATTAGCATGTGAGAGATAGATAGTGATATATTCAAGAGAATTGTGCGACTCCTAACAGCAGTGTCTTGAGAAGCAATGCTTAATGGTGTATTGAGGTGAGTATGGTATAGAGCGCCAGAATACGAGGGGGTGGGGAACGGAAGATCCCCGAGAAACCCGCCGACCAGCGGTATCATTCTCACATGTGAAAGTCTGATGGCGACTATGGGGGGAATATAACCCAGCTTGCCTTGGAGGGAAGCAGTATGAGAGAACATGTTCGCTCCGGGAAGTGTTTGGAGGACCAAGACTGAATACCAGTGTACAAGAAAGTTTTATCGTACCAGTGGGGCCAAATCAAAACCAAGGGTCTCTTTCCACCGTTCAAAAAAACGCAATGACATATCTAGCAAAGCATATTTCTACCTATACAATTAAGAATTGAAATACAAAATATTATTAGCATTGTCGAAGTCCCTGGAGTTGTCTTCCAATGAGACGTTGACAATGACGAATTTTGTTCGTGTTTTTTTTGTGTATCGGGTGGTATAAATAACTGACGAACAGCGATGCATCGTTTTTAGTCTCTAATGCTGGGTTCATTTAACTACACACGCGTGACATTTATACCAGTGTACGGGTGGGTATTGGACACTGACGAAATGCCGACCTAATGTAAGAGAGACGACGTTATAATTGGGGAAATTACAATGAAGAGAACAATTGCCTGTTATGAGTTTCTGTAGTCTCCTGTGCTTCCCTTTATGATGTAGCTACAACTAGCAGTATTCCAACTCGGAAATTCTTGCCCACTTACATTGCAAGGCTACCATTGTTCTGTCGATGCCCCTTCTAGCCCAACCAGCTGTATTTACTTGTCCCATAGAGAACATAGTTTCGTGTAGCTGAGGCCGTCAGTTTCGGCCAACAATTCGTATGCAGCATCCAGGGAGCGACATTTGGATCAGGTATGGATGAGGTAAGGATCTATCTTTCGTATGATAGATAGCATTATGATAAACATATGACTTCTTGCTAACCGTATCGCCGCATGTATCATCCCTAGATATAAAGATACTATAAAGCAAGTGTGGTTTTCTATGGCGCACTTTTGAAATGAATAAATGTCCAATTAATCATAATGTAAACAGTTATTTTTATCATAGTTTCCATTGGCCACTGGAAATTGCATTTCTTTCATACGTCTCCTTCTGGATGCAGATTTTTTACGTAAGTGAGTTTGTAACGAATGCACAGTAAAAGTAATTCTTAAGCAGTTATGAAGTAGCTAATGTTTTTCATAAATAAGACTTAGATATCTCATTATGTTAGCTCGACATGATCCAGGCATTCGTCACTCTGGTTATCTCTGACAACAAAAATTGGGAAAGCGCAGAATGGAGATCCACGATCACTAAGGTAATATAAAACTGTGAGAATAATTTTTGGTGATATAATTTCTAACAAAATTGTGGATTGTGCAGAAGGCCCATTAGCTCAGTTGGTTAGAGCGTCGTGCTAATAACGCGAAGGTCGTGGGTTCGATCCCCCCATGAGCCAGTTAAACGTTTTTCAATATTTAAGGTATTCATTGATATTTTACACATATTCCTTTGCTACACGCACATTGTTCTTAACGTTCCCTAATATTGTGGCAAAAAGTTTGAAAATTCTTTTCGACCCTGCGCATTGCTTTAGCCTAATGACATACGGCGCAATAAGTAAAGCAACTTTATCATTTAAGAAATTCATATAAATATTTGAATTATTCCGTATTCTGTACAATTATGTTTTACCTCCTCACAGTCTCGCGTATTACAACTGATTCCAAGCTACATTGAGATTTCACTTAAAGGTTAATATTTTTTTCTTGTGACATTATTAGTAACACGCAAGAAATATCGTCATAAACCTAAAGGTTTGGAAGTAAGGAAGTAGAGGGTACATATTCGGAGACCGTCTAAATAACTAAAAATAAAAAACATAAAGTTTGTCTATCGCATTTCTAATGCCCTCTTATTAATAACACCAAATGAGAAATTTTCTTACACTGGTAAATACGATGCAAAGATATTCTGAAAACAAGTATTAATACTTGTAGGGAATGGTAAACTAATCGCTGTGAAAAAAATTAACTGCAGTAAGGGTAATATTTCATGAAGATATTAGTTTGGCTGTTATTTGCAGTGTGGATCAATGCCCAGGAGTCAGTAATACCGCTACAACCCTTCTCAGGCGAAACGACGTAAGACGAAGTTTAGTGCACTTCAATCAGCAAGTGTGTGGGGTGGATGTCAGCGAGTTTAGACCACTAATGGTTACTTCCAACTTCTCTGAACCTAGGTCAATGTTTTACTTCTAGGATATTCCCCTGCCTCATACAAACATAGCTTAACTGTGTCTATAAAATTGCACCATAGGGATACCTCAACACATTCTTGGGTACTGAGTCTAATAATATTTAGCATAGGAATTATTTTTACACATCAATTTTTTTTCAACTTTTAATTCATATAAAATTATAAATTAGAGATAATAATAAAAAAAAAATACAACAAAAAGATCAATTGCCCAAACAAATAACTAGTTTTATGTTGACAGAAGTAGTTATAAATCGCTTGTGAAACAGGACATAGTTAGAAAACAACCAAGCACGTCTCAAGGGGTGTTTTTTTTTTCCAAATTTTTGATTCAAAACGTTTGAAGAAATCGCAAATCTTACTAATGCAAAATCTGTGTGTGTGTAATACATGTTTGTTACCCCTAAGCTCCATAAGGGCTTAACGGATTTTGACGAAATTTCGTATATAGGTACTTTATGTCCTGGAATAGGACATAGGATACTTTTCATTCCGGAAAATTTTACGGTTCCTGTGGAATAATAACAAAATCTAATTCTACAACGGCTGGGATCGTGACCAAACTGCAGAACGGGTTTTCATGAAATTTGGTATGTAGGTACATTAGGTCCTGAATAGAACATAGGATACTTTTTATCCCGGGAAATTTTACGGTTCCTGTGGAATTACAACAAAATTTTATTCTGTAACAATTGGAAACGTGACAGAAATATTATTTTCCTCTGGTGTAAGAGTTTATATGGCCGCGCCCAAGGACCTCTGAAATGGCTTAATGACTGCTATCAATTGATAACGACTGGGGACGAATATTAAACTTGGCCTCCGAAGCCCGGAAGCGCTCATATGTTACGCCTCTAAACGGCCACCCGTCCAAATGTGTGCCGCTGGGAACGTTGCTTAACTTTGATGACCGATTAAGATCCCTCAGCCAAGCGCAAGTAGTACCTAGGTACACTTTCTTTTAAAGCAACAACTTGATGAAACTCACGTTTTTTCATAGATCGACACTGGAAAGCGTAAATGTGGTAACTACGCGATAGTTTCACAGATACACTCCAAAAATATTACCCTACGTTTTGGCTATCGGGTAAAAAAAATTACCTTCCTTTTGGGTTGCCGTAATCAGTTAAAAACCTAAGCCAACATAGTATAATTTTATAAATCTGTTCTCACATAAATGAATTGTCCTTTCCCAATTTATTTAGTAGTGTATCACTGTAAAACTCAATTGTAGCAGAGTCAAGCCAGGCTGGTTCGCTAGTAGACCATATTTAATATGCTTCAGTAACATATTCAGTACAGGTTTGTATTAAATACAGAGTTTCAGAGAGGGCTAATCGTTGTGTTGCGAGAATAACTCATGAGGCCGTACAGTACCACTGTGATGGGGAAGTGGGATGGCAGTATGGGAGAGAGAGACAGTGATATATTCAAGAGAATAGTGTTACTCCTAAGATCAGTGTCTTGAGAGGCGATGGATGATGGCGTATTGAGGTGAGAATGGCATAGAGTGCCGGAATGCGAGCGGGTGGGGAGCGGAAGATCCCCGAGAAACCCGCCGACCAGCGGCATCATTCTCACATGTGAAAGTCTGATGGCGACTATGGGGGGAATATAACCCAGCTTGCCTTGGAGGGAAGCAGTATGAGAGAACATGTTCGCTCCGGGAAGTGTTTGGAGGACCAAGACTGAATACCAGTGTACAAGAAAGTTTTATCGTACCAGTGGGGCCAAATCAAAACCAAGGGTCTCTTTCCACCGTTCAAAAAAACGCAATGACATATCTAGCAAAGCATATTTCTACCTATACAATTAAAAATCGAAATACAGAATATTATTTGCATTCTGGAAGTCCCTGAAGTTGTCTGCCAATGAGATCTTGACAATGACAAATTTTGTTCGTATTTTTTTTTGTGTATCGGGTAGAATACATAACAGTGGAACAGCGATGCATCGTTTTTAGTCACTAATGCTGGGTTCATTTTACTAAACACGCGTGACGTTTATACAAGGGTACGGGCGGGTATTGGACACTGACGAAAGGCCGACCTAATTTAAGAGAGACGACGTTACAATTGGGGAAATTACAATGAAGAGAGCAATTGCCTGTTAGGAGTTTCTGTAGTCTCCTGTGCTTCCCTTTATGACGTAGCTACAACTAGCAGTATTCCAACTCGGAAATTCTTGCCCACTTACATTGCAAGGCTACCTTTGTTCTGTTGATGCCCCTACTAGCCCAACCAGCTGTATTTACTTGTCCCATAGAGAACAAAGTTTCGGCTAGCTGAGGCCGTCAGTTTCGGCCGANTGTATTTACTTGTCCCATAGAGAACAAAGTTTCGGCTAGCTGAGGCCGTCAGTTTCGGCCGACAATTCGTATGCAACATCCAGGGAGCGACATTTGGATCAGGTATGGGACTAACTTTCGTACGGTAGATAGCATTATGATAAGTATATGACTTCTTGCTAACCGTATCGCCGTATGTATCATCCCTAGATATAAATCAACTATAAAGCAAGTGTGGTTTCCTATGGTGCGCTTTTCACCTGAATAAATGTCCAATTTATCTTAATGTAAACAGTTATTTTTATCATATTTTACATTCGCCATTGCAAATTGCATTTCTTTCATACGTCTCCTTCTGGATGCAGATTTTTCACGTAAATGAGTTTGTAACGAATGCACAGTAAAAATAATTCATAAGCAGCTAAGAAGTAGGTAATTTTTTTCATAAATAACACTGAAATATCTCATTATGTGCGCCCTACATGATCCAGGCATTCGTCACTATGGTTATCTCTGACATCAAAATTTGTAAAGCGCTGAATGGAGATACGCGATCACTAAGGAAATAAAGGGTGCGGCAACATAACTTCCTTTTTTCAAAACAAAATAAAACTCATTATATGAATCAGAAATTTTTAATTGTTATTCGTTTAATGAAGGTGCATATCTAAAGTTTTTTTCTACGTAGTTTTGAAAATATTATCTGTTAGGTAACGCCCCACATTGTCCATACACTGAATAAACCGATTTCTGGCGTTTGCCATGACCCTCACCAGCATGCAAGCGGGTATGTTGGAAATTTCTACCCTGATGTTGGCCTTTAGGTTTTGAAGTGTCCTTGGGCGGTTGACATAAACGCGGGATTTCAAAAAACCCCACAAATGTTTTTTTCAGTGGTGAAGCCCATTTCCACTTGAGTGGGTTTGTTAACAAACAGAACATGCGCTACTGGAGCGACACCAATCCCCGAGAATTGCATCAAAGGCCTTTCTTTGCATTCACCTAAAGTTACAGTGTGGTGTGCAATTTTCTCAGGTGGGCTTTTTGGTCCCTGACTTTTTGAACAAAACGAGGTCACAGTTACAGTGAATTCAGAACGGTATGTGAACATGTTGGAGGACTTTTTTTCCACGACTTGATGAATTGGATTTTGAAGACATTTGGTTCCAACAGGACGGAGCAACGGCTCACACTTCAAGGGCATCAATGGCTTTTTTGAGGGAACACTTCTGGAGCGCCTCATCTCAATTAGGGGCAATTTGGAGTGGCCAGCTCGGTACACCGATTTGACCCCCTGCGATTATTTTTTGTGGGGTTTATTGAAATCCCGTGTTTATGTCAACCGCCCAAGGACATTTCAACGCCTAAAGGCCAACATCCGGGCAGAAATTGCCAACATACCCGCTTGTATGCTGGTGAGGGTCATGGCAAACGCCAGAAATCGGTTTGTTCAGTTTATGGGCAATGCGGGGTGTCACCTACCAGAAATGATTTTCAAAACTACGTAGAAAAAAACTGTAGATATGTACCTACAATATAAAAATAAAATTGAAAAATTTCTGATTCATATAATGTGTTTTATTTCGTTTTGATAAAAGGAAGTTATGTTGCCACACTCAGTATAAAACTGTGCGAGAATTAACTGCATATAAAACTTAACAAAATTGACGCATGTACAAGTGGCCCATTAGCTCAGTTGGTTAGAGCGTCGTGCTAATAACGCGAAGGTCGTGGGTTCGATCCCCCCATGGGCCAGTTAACTTTTTTCAATATTTAAAGGATTCATTGATTATTTAGATATATTCCTTTGCTGCACGCACATTGTTCTTAACGTTGCCTAATATTGTGGCAAAAAGTTTGAAAATTCTTTTTGTACCTGCGCATTGCTTTAGACTAATGACATACGGCGCAATAAGGAAAGCAACTTTATGATTTAAGAAATTCATATAAAGATTTGAATTATTCCGTATTCTGTACAATGATGTTTTACCTCCTCACAGTCTCGCGTATTACAACTGATCCCAAGCTACATTGAGATTTCACTTAAAGGTTAATACTTTTTTCTTGCGACATTATAAGTAACACACAAGTAATATCGTCTTAAACCTAAGGGTTTGGAAGTAAGGAAGTAGAGGGTACATATTCAAAGACTGTCTAAATAACTAAAAATAAAAAAAACATAAAGTTTGTCTATTGCAATTCTAATGCCCTTTATTAATCACATCAAACGAGAAATTTTCTTACACTGGTAAATATGATGCGAAGATATTCTGAAAACAAGTATTAATACTTGTAGGGAATGGTAAACTAATCGCTGTGAAAAAAATTAACTGCAGTAAGGGTAATATTTCATGAAGATATTAGTTTGGCTGTTATTTGCAGTGTGTATCAATGTCCAGGAGTCAGTAATACCGCTACAACCCTTCTCAGGCGAAACGACGTAAGACGAAGTTTAGTGCAGTTCAATCAGCAAGTGTGTGGAGTGGATGTCAGCGAGTTTAGACCACTAATGGTTACTTCCAACTTCTCTGAACCTAGGTAAATGTTTTATCCTTAGGATATTCCCCTGCCTTATGCAAACATAGCTTAACTGAGTCTATAAAATTACACCATAGGGAAACCTCGACACATTCTTGGGTTTTGAGTCTAATAATATTTTGCATATGAACTATTCTTTACACATCAATTTTCTCCCTCTTTTTATTCATATAAAATTATAAATTAGAGATACTAATAATTAATAAAATGTAAGAAAAATTTCAATTTGCAAAAAATTAGCTAGTTTTATGTTGACATAAGTAGCTATAAATCGCTTGTGAAAAAGGACATAATTAGAAAACACCAAGCGCGTCATACAAGGGGTGATTTTTTTTTCAAAGTTTTGATTAAAAAAATGTGAAGAAACTGCAAATCTTACTAATGCAAAAGTCTCTCTCAGTGTGTGTGTATATAAATATGTTTGTTACCGCTCAGCTCCATAACGGNACGAAAAATTTGCTAGTTTTATGTTGACATAAGTAGCTATAAATCGCTTGTGAAAAAGGACATAATTAGAAAACACCAAGCGCGTCATACAAGGGGTGATTTTTTTTTCAAAGTTTTGATTAAAAAAATGTGAAGAAACTGCAAATCTTACTAATGCAAAAGTCTCTCTCAGTGTGTGTGTATATAAATATGTTTGTTACCGCTCAGCTCCATAACGGCTACACAAATTTTGAAAAAATTTCGTATGTAGGTACTTTAGATCCTGGAATAGGACATAGGATACTTTTAATTCCGGATAAGTTTACGGTTCCTGTGGAATAATAACAAATCCTAATTCTACAACGGCTGGGAACGTGACCGCACAGCTGAACAGATTTTCATGAAATTTGGTATGTAGGTACTTTGTGTCCTGAATAAGTCTTAGAATACTTTTTGTCCCAGAAAAATTTACGGTTCCTGTGGTATTACAACAAAATTTAATTCTGTAATAGTTGGGAACGTGACAGAAATATAATTTTCCTCTGGTGTCAGAGTTTATATGGCCACCCAAGGACCTCTGATATGGCTTAATGACTGCTATCAATCGATAACAACCGGGACCGAACATATAACGTGCCCTCTGAAGCCCGGAAGCGCTCAGATGTTACGCCACTTAACGGTCACCCGTCCAAATGTGTGCCGCTGGAAACTTTGGTTAACTTTGGTGATCGATTAAGATCCTTCAGCCAAGCGCAAAAAGTAGTACCTTGGTCCACTTTTTTTTCTAAAGCTACAACTTGATGAAACTCACGTTTTGATTTTCGTACATCGACGCTGGAAAGCGGAAATGTGGTAACTACGCGATAGTTGCACAGATAAACTCCAAAAATATTACCCTACGTTTTGGTTATCGGGTAAAAAATATTACCGTCCTTGTGGGTTGCCGTAATCAGTTAAAAAATCTAGGCCAACGCAGTATAATTTTAAAATTCTGTTTTCACCTAAATTAATTGTCCTTTCCCAATTTATTTAGTAGTGTATCACTGTAAAACTCAATTGTACGAGGGCGAAGCCGGGCCGGTTCGCTAGTATGTTTATAAACATATATAATATGTTACTTATACACTAGAAGAGCACCAATGAATATATACATATACGCTCTAAGTATGCACATTATGGCATAATTAAATTTAATGACAGGCAGTGTTCTTTTACGCATTGTTTAGGATAGATAGTTATATCTTTTGGTAGATGCTCCCTTGTAGGTATGCTTGTATTAATACAGTTAGATACGCGATCTGTTGTGTGGCTTTAGTTACGAAATAACGTAGACTGCAATAAAATTAATGAGTTTATTGCTTTTTTTTAGTTAACTGAGATTTATCATCTGCCAACAACCATGGAGTGTTTCGCTGTAATGCCAGTGCAGGAGATTCGGCGTCTGAATTACAGTTAGGTCTTGGATGTTGGTGATATTGCGTGGGGAATAGGGAATATAATGACACCGCACCACAGTTAGCCATCCGAAATATGACGGGGAGATTAAAAAGTAACAAACTAGTCTATGCAGCTAACATTCATATTCCCATAAGGCTGTTGGAAATATATATTTTTTTAATTTTAAGATATTTTATGATTTAGTGCAATGCAATGCTATTGATAATCATATAATAAAATTACCAAAATCATTTGAAAAATTATTAAAAAAATTTTTTTTTTCTTTTAGTGGGTATATGAGAATGTTAACTTAGAGTTAACTTAGATCGTACAAATTTAAACTCAAAGTTNTTTTTTTTCTTTTAGTGGGTATATGAGAATGTTAACTTAGAGTTAACTTAGATCGTACAAATTTAAACTCAAAGTTTGATTTTAGCTGTTAAGTGCAAGTATATTGAGGTCACAGAAGCAGCATGTTGAAATATCTTCGAAATCCGAAGTTTAGTTCAACTGCTATAAGGGCTCTGATATTTGTTTGGCAAAATGAGTTCTTTTTCCTCGATGCATTTATAATGAAAATTCTCTTAAACTTTGATTTAAAATGGACTCTTTTTAAATAATCTCTTAAGCAATTAAATAAGTAAGTAGTAGCAACATATTTTACAGTGTTTCAATATATATGTACAAATTTTTNGTGCGTCATCGAGGGTAGGGGAGAGGTAGGTGCGCACGCAGCCTGCCGCAGCCTAAATGCCGTGCTAAAAACATCAATCTCCGTACTGTCAGTTACGCACTGGTCGGCGCGCGCCTATTGTTTTGTACCAGTTCGTACGCAGCCGGTCGCTTCTACAGGGCGTCCAACTCTTGGACTGCAGTACAGAGTGAATCGCGCGCGCTGTTGCCAGACTGCACCAACTTCGCGACGTAACTGGCAGACTGAGCAACGAATGGGTGGCGAAGGAAATTGCCCGATCAAGAGAACTTTATCTGTTTATACCTCCCTGGCGAGTCTCGAGAGAATCCAATCCTGCGACGCAAAGCTAAGCGGCTCCTTTGAAACTGAAACCTGCGAGAAACCCCCCATCATTGTGTTCGCATGGCGCGCACGCAACGAAAATGGCATTTTTTTTGAGGCTGCATAAAGATAACTTATCAGGCTACAGTGCACGCAGGAACAAGGACGGCGTTAACGACAGAAGTCACGTATTGGAAAGAGAGAGTCAATGTCCATTACAGCCGCCGAGACTTCTGACGCGAACAGTACTTCGCTGACAATTTTGGGAAAATGTGNAGAGAGTCAATGTCCATTACAGCCGCCGAGACTTCTGACGCGAACAGTACTTCGCTGACAATTTTGGGAAAATGTATAGCACTTTTAACGAGTTTTGTGTGTTATACAATCAAGTGCAGTACCCCATTTCAAGCCATTCTTTTTCCACCTTAAATAAACTTTAATAAACATTATTGTTGAAAGGAGGAGCCCGGGAAAAGTGCCCTCCCACCACCTCTCCACAACACGTCACTGCGTGCTCATTACATCGCGCCGTCGTTGTCGAAAACGTATTTNAGAGAGTCAATGTCCATTACAGCCGCCGAGACTTCTGACGCGAACAGTACTTCGCTGACAATTTTGGGAAAATGTGTAGCACTTTTAACGAGTTTTGTGTGTTATACAATCAAGTGCAGTACCCCATTTCAAGCCATTCTTTTTCCACCTTAAATAAACTTTAATAAACATTATTGTTGAAAGGAGGAGCCCGGGAAAGGTGCCCTCCCACCACCTCTCCACAACACGTCACTGCGTGCTCATTACATCGCGCCGTCGTTGTCGAAAACGTATTTGATGGAAAGTTTGGATCGCGGGACAAGGTTACGTTACACCACACCGTTCCGTGCAGCGCGCTCGGCGTCGCCGAGATAAACAGAGCCGCAGTTATCTGAGCAGAGATAAGGACTTACCTTCGACAGGTGCGCCGTCGATATCACTGGAATGTGGCTCTCGTACAAACAGGTGCAATTTTTCCAGAAGATGATTCCCGTTTTCCTGACCACGTCAATACGTATACAGTATGCGATGCGCCCGTGCACCTTTATATAACATGCATCAAAATTATTTTACATTTTGGCAAGCCGCTAATTTCGATGTGTTATACAGAGGTTGACACATTCCTCTCAATCCCCATTACAATTTTAAAAGCTGTAATTAATGGATTTTATAAACGATATGTTCCTAAAATTTGTGAAATAAATACACAGTTAATTGAATTATATTAAATTATGTTTGCTATAAAAATAATTCAAGTTCAAACTAATAAAATTTTAATAATAATCTTACCAAGTAAGNCGTTCTTAAAATTTGTGAAATAAATAGACAGTTAATTAAATTATATATTAAATTATGTTTGCTATAAAAATAATTCAAGTTCAAACTAATAAAATTTTAATAATAATCTTACCAAGTAAGCAAAAAAAGTGAAATATTAAAAACCAATAAAAATTAAAGAAAGGTCTTTATTTTTTTAAAGATAACCTGTAAAATTTANAGCAAAAAAAGTGAAATATTAAAAACCAATAAAAATTAAAGAAAGGTCTTTATTTTTTTAAAGATAACCTGTAAAATTTACAGGCAAATATAATTCAAGAAAATTTACTCATGCATTATATTTACAGGATATTTTATTCCGAAACACTAATCGAAGCCTCCCCGGCTATGTTTAATAAGAAAATAAAATGCCGATTCAAGGTCACGTACTTTAAGAAATGTTTGACCATACACCTTAAAGAAAATTAATTCGAAACATTTGTAATGACACATAGCCTACTTGGATTTCTTCAAAGTGGTATATTAAAATTTATATTTTCTGTACATAATTAATATATATTTATTACAACTATACAATACATGCTTTTGATATTTAGAATTAACTAGTAATAGGTTAATTACATTGGATGTTTTCCATTCTCTTTACGAAACGCACTATTGCAAACATTATGAATATATTTTTTTTTCTTTCGTTGCTTCCAAGAAAAGAACGATGAGATAGTTTATGGCATTAACGTCCTAAGAAATGAAAAATTTATAAAATTTCTGCACGCTTGTTTACGCAAATAAATATTTAAAAACGGTACTGTGCTCTCCAGTTTAGTTAGTGGGTGGTGACTTTTGAGGGGAGAGTGAACATACCAAGAACTTGAGCAACAGGCAAATGCACAGTCAGTTAATATAACCATACATTTTGACAAAAACCCCCTACCCATTAATAATTCTAACAGGAAACGCTATTACTTTTGCTAAGCACAATTAATAAGATAATTTGCCCTCTGGCCACCTGCCAACTAATCTGGCGAGTGCTATAACTTTAAGTCATATGGACGTGTAACGTAAGGTTGTAGATCATTCCTTCTGGTACCATGGAGAATAGTCTTGCGTTATAAGTACACATTTCAATTTTCCCGATCAGTTGTTCTCATGTTCTAATTGGATAGTCAGCCAACCAGTGAAGCTCATTTTCAAGGGGACCACTGTGATATTTAAAGGCGGGAAGCCGCATGACGCAGACGGCAATGCTACATATTCAGGCTCGAATTACATACAAAGAGAAAATCTTAACTATATATTCTCCCAAAACTACTTTAAGATGGTAAATAAATTGGTATGCCGCTGGCACAAAATTTAATTAATTAGGATACCCGCAAAACGAAAGCAACCCTCAAATACCTCGCACCAGGAGCATAGCCAGGGGTAGGGGGACATATAGACATATCCCCCCTCCCCCTGAATAAAAACAAAATATTTTAAAATAAAATTTTAAAAATATTGAAATTTTTTGTTAAATATATGTAATGTGAGTCCCTTCTTTGAACATGAAAGATGTTTATAACATTTTGTGGTTCCATCTTTTTATATCAGCTGTAAGTAATTTTTTGAATTAATAATTTATAATATTAAAGCATTTATATTTTTTTCGATAAAAATTTGTAATCCCGCACCCCTCCCCCCTAAGTAAATATCTGTCTACGCCCCTGCCTCGTACACACGTAGGTGTCAGGGATATCCCTAGTTGTCATATGAATATATCACTGAAATCAGTTTTGTCTATTCCAGTCTTCAGAAAACTATGAAATATTTCAACGTATATCTTTTTTTTTTCAGGGCAGAAATAAAAGTTGATATTTTGTTGCCAATTTAAAATTTTGGTTACTGAAACATAAATGCAGTCGTCGAAGAGTGTGAAAGTTAGCAAAAATCGCCGAGGTGAGAATGGAGCAGCGCCGAAATGCAAGAGCGGGGGAAACAGGAGATCCGCCTCGTGCTATCCATCTCTCAGGGAAATGCACACGCAAGTGTTCAACCACAGCAAGGTGGAAGTGAGGAGGTGCACCATCATGCTGGAAGATCATACGACGTCTCACTGCTAACGGAAAATTCTCAAGTAACAGAGGCAGTTCTTCTTGCAACAATTGCAGATACACCACACCAGTCAAGCGTCCCGGGAAAATGAATGGCCCAATCAGCTGATCGTGTAGGTCACCACACCACACACTGATGCTGAAACGGTGTTGAACCATTCCTTCCACTGTAGGGTGGGTATGCTGGTTGTCGAATTACTCTGCAAATATTGGGAATAGGACCCAAAGTTATAAGACATATTTTGCTCCGAAGGACGTAAGGAATAAGCCACGTGAGTGGCGGTAACTCCTCGTGAATCATTCTGTATCTTTTTATAAATTCACGATACGAGCAGCAAAGTAAATTTAAATGTCAAGTGTATTATTTTAATTCCAATGTTACCTAGACACGCACTCGCAATTTACCGGGCATCGTTTCCTTTCAATTTCAAGGCCTGTTTTGTGTTAACTTCCGTCGTTTCTGTGCGTGTGCTATTTTGATTGTAGCTTTCATATTTGTGCTGTGCGTGTGTTATGCGTTGTTGCGTGTGCTAAACCAATTGCAGTCCGGCCTTCACAAACTTGAAAACAAATTTTATAGCTGGTTCGCGGTTAACTTTTGAAAACCTTCCTTGCTCTTAACTGCGTATATTTTTACGGAAGCAGCGACTGACGTTCTTTCATTAAAGTTTATAACGATGTATAAAAATTAGTTCCGTGTTTTAACGTCCCGTTAAAAGTGTGCTGTTTAAATCTTAATCCGTGAACACTGGGAATGTTTCATTTTCTTTGACTTGTGTTCGTTTTAAGCACGTAAAAGTAATAATTTGCACATTAAGAATGTATTAACGGTCCTAAAATGTTCACTTTATCGACGCATGCATGAAGCACGCATGTCCATGGCGAAGTTGATTTTACTTACGGTGGAAGGTTACAAGATTGTGCAGGCAAGTAGATCCTAGACAGGGCTTTCAAATATCCTCAAATAATCACGAACAGTTTATACCTATTAGTTATAATGAATGAGCAACTCCAATAAATATCCTGCGCTTACTTTCTGTCGTCTTCAGTAAAAGATGTTTTGCTTATTTATGTTACACGTTTGAAGAACGACTGAAAAGTATGGGAAGTTGAAACACAATTAATTAAGTTGCCTGTCTACCCGGCGTTAAGACCCCTGTCTACCAGGCATACAAACTGGATCTCAGTGTATTTTTAATACACGTAAAAAAATACATTTCACTTGTGCACACCTGTTTGCTCACAAAAATATATAACACTTGTCTTGTAGCTATTCAACATTACCAAAGAACGACATTTTCAGACTGTTAGCTTACAATATTCTGGGTGAATATCTGCGAAACAAGTATAGGCCCTGCACTGAGTTCTGCCACAGACTTTCCAACAATAAAATGAAAGGGTCACTGATTTAAGTCCCGTAGGTACACGCAGCAAGACGGGAACACTGCACGCCTTGTGCTTTATGGCGATGGTGCACTTGATGCGCGTAACAGTGCCGCCCTTATCGCTTCCGCGCTCATCGGCCTCAAACGTGGGGGAAAAAAATTCAAGGTAGGCGGGCCCCTTAACATTCCTTTCTTTGGGTAGCTATCGCCGTCTCTCTTTACTTCTTCGAAGTTCCATTAACTTTCGGCTTGCTGACGTCATAGCGTGTTTCACAGCGTATTTGACGTCACGATTTATTTTCGCTGCTGAGCAGCCTGAATCACCATTCTGGTCACGATCAAAACACATTTGTTGGCGAAGNCGTCACGATTTATTTTCGCTGCTGAGCAGCCTGAATCACCATTCTGGTCACGATCAAAACACATTTGTTGGCGAAGCAAAGGAAAGGTTTTGCTTTCGAAAGAAATTAACCATCTGCGTGCGTCACTGACTCCAGTATTTATTATTTTCAGATGTCGTGGCCTTCATAATTACTGCCCAAAAGTCTTGGGCCATGAGCAAAAAAGCTATTTCACGGCATAGCTAACTAAGGTTTACACTAATGTATCCTCTAATGTAGTTTAATTTAATGTAAGCCACGTAACACTGAAGGACTACGTACAATTATTTCATATTTATGTGTTCAGTATAGCAAAGAAATTGTAGCATGACGTCAGAGCTGTACCATTTCATTATGTGCAGTCATACAGTGTTCTAAACTGAAGAGCCAAAAAAAACTGGTACACCTGCCTAATATCGTGTAGGGCCCCCGAGCACGCAGAAGTGCCGCAAGATGACGTGGCATGGACTCGTCTAATGTCTGAAGGTATTAAGGAGGCAATTCACACCACGAGTCCTCCAGAGCAGTCCACAAATCCAATCTGCGCCAATTTGAGAAAGAGTTGCACGTCTGTCACGTTTAATGATTCTCGTCAGTCTTCGTTTGTCCCGTTCTTTCACGATCTTTTTCCGGCCGCAGCGATGTCGAAGATGTGATGTGATGTTTTACCGGATTCCCGATATTCGCGGGACACTCGTGAAATGGTCGTACGTGAACATCCAAATGTTATCGCTACCTCGGAGATGCTATGTCCCATCTCTCGTGCGCCGACTATAACACCACGTTCAAACTCATTTAAATCTCGATAACCTGCCATTGTAGCAGCAGTAACCGTTCTAGCTGCCAACCACATCGCGTTACTCTGATTGGTCCCATACCACTGTTATTTGCATTCGCACACCTATACCAGTTTTTTTGGCTTTTCAGTGTAGTAAGATCATTCGAAAGTGTCTCAAAAGAAAATCGCGTGGTCGAGGAGAACTGAAATACATTGTTTTATAGTTATTAAAATGCGATTAATAAAAAAAACATAATTTTACTTTCGCACGAATAAGTTTACTGCGTGGTAATGAATAAATATAAATTCGTAAAAAAAGTTTTAAGCGTGATCATTAGTTGGCAAAAAAAAATTCTGTGTCAGAATATTGTTTATAACAAGAAGTTACTGATAAAACTAACGATCCTTCGTTCCTCTACATAGGTGAAATAATTTTTTATGAATTTCTTAAAAGCTGAGATGGTAGGTAGGCCTTTGCGTCTCGTGTACATCGATTTCATTAGAGATGAAATCAGAACCACAGGTATGCAAAATAAGTGAGACAATTACAAATTCACATGTGCTTTACCCGGGACTCAAACTCATAAATCCTCGTACTATAAGCTATTGTGCAATCAACTGCTTTACGGAGGTAAGATTCGGAGCATCAACGTCAGATCAAGTTAGGCTAATGTTTTGAATAATAGGGTTTACTACCCTGAAATATTTACAGGGCTATCATGTTGAAAATAACTGTCCGAGCGACTTAAAACACTTAAGTTTAAATGGTATACGGTAGCTCTACTCGTGTGAAGAATTCGGTGGAAATCGGTGGGTTGGTTCCCGAGATGTGATGTAAAAACTGCATAATATTATTTTGTGATATTTTTAAAAATTGCCAAAAAGAGGTTCTGTGTGCAATGCTTCTAAAAGCTGCTGTCATAGAATAAAGTTCGGTTGGATTTGGTCTAATTGTTAAAAGAAAAATGAAAAACATTATCTAAGTTATTTACATGGCCACCATTTTGAAAATCTGGTCTGACTTCACTCAAATCATGTATGGCCTTCTGCAGCACTGCCGGTGTGCGAAATTTGGTGAACAATTAGTTGAATGATTCCATAAATATGGCCAAAATCTGCCATTTTCTCGTATGGTAATATTATGTACAAAAACCATCAAAATATATGTCTGTACGCATAATCGATGCCTCTAATGAATAGTGTTAGCGCACACAATTTGGTTGAATTTTGTTGAGTGGTTTAATTAATATAAAATTCTAATCTATATTATTTATATATACGCGATTAAAGAAAGGCCTACTACACCTAACACATGCAAGTTTACACACCCTACTATAACACTACTTGCATGTAAAATGTGATGGGTATCGGCTGATTGGTCCTTGAGGTACGGCATCAAACCTCCACCTTTTATGTGACGATATTAATAAATGGCATACTAAAATGTAATGTACTAGCACACTTGATGATTGTCGTAGATATTGCCAGAATACAAAGTTAAGTTATAATTGATAACATAACTTTGTAGATATATGTAGCATACGAAGTTAAAATACTGTATAGGCTTAGTTCTGAAAAGACGTGTCTGACCCTCTAGGGCGTACTATAGTAAAAATTATTTGCCAGTATTAATAGGAATTGGATCATCGTTTCCGGAGATATGATTATAACTATTTTTTTCATGTGGAGACTATCTTACAAAATTGCTTGCAAAGAGGCTCCATGTAGACACATCACATTTGATAGTCGTATTATGTATACAGTCAGCATACAAAGTTAAGTTGGAAATGATTACATGGCTTAGACGATATATAATACTAAGCTAAAATTTTTGAATGTCCACCATTTTGTAAAAAAAAAAAGTGTCTGGTTTACTTTTAACATAAGATATTCTTAATAGGTTCTATATTTTCCAAATTTGGTGAAATTCTGTTCACGACACAGACCTAAACACACGCAGTCACACAGAGACAGGGAAGTGATCTCATAAGCATTTCTTTACTTCGAAAAGTAGACTAGAAAAAACGAAAAATCTTTTGTTACAATTCGCAGAAATTTTCAATGCTGCAAAGTTCACGGAAGTATTCCGCAAATTGTACCTGACGTTGAGCTATTTCCATAAATTAGCGGAACATTCCAGTAAAATATTCAGTGAATTCCAGGAGTGTTTCAACAGCGTGTTCGATCATGTAAACCTGGCACGCGTAACGGAAATTCTGCGCTCGATACAGGTCGACTTCGCTTGGGGTTTTGGGAGAGGGGGCTGGGAAGAGGTGTATTTCCTTCACCGTTTTCAGTCCCTCGCGCATAATATTAGGAAAGTGTTAAATCTCGACTTGTAACAGGAGTAAATGTTCTCTTTTACGAGACCGCATGTCCCGCAGCATTACATTTTTATTTGATTTATTCCTGATTAAATTTGGGATGATTTATTGAAAAATGTGACAATTGAAACATAGTTAATTACCTTAACCATAATTACGGACACAATTTATGACCTAGAAATGCATATTATGCGACAATTATCTTAATACAAATTTTTTTAATATTTATTCCTTCTCACCTTTTAATGACAACCAGGGAACACGTATTAACAATCAGGTACAAAAATTTGCACAGATCCATGAATTGTAATTCTTCTATTATGAAACTGTTTCATTAATGACTCCGAGTCTTCTGTTATGTCACTAAAACGAATAATTTCTCTAAAATGAGTGATACAGACTCTTAAGGCTGTTAGCGATGAAGTCCATTTAAGAGGCTGAAGTTATTTTGTACATTTTTAAACGTATTGCTTCCCTTTCAGATCTACTTGGGGCGGCGGTGGTGTAGTGGTCAGACCACTTGCCTCCAACCTAGGCGAACCGGGCTCGATTCCCGGCGGGGGCACTCCCGGATTTTCACATGTGGGAATCGTGCAGGACGATGCCGCTTGTCGCCGGGCTTTCTCGAGGATCTCCCGTTTACCCCGCTCTTGCATTCCGGCGCTGCTCCATATTCACCTCACTTCACCCTCATCGGCTCTCAAGACCTCGGTGTTAATATCTCTCCACTAGGATCTACTTTTCTGGCCAGTTTGTAAGCTTTCGTCATAAGTTATGTGAAATAAACTTTGCCACATACCAGATTTCTTTATTCATACGTGGATCAAACGGGACTGTGTATTTAATGGTTACGTAAAAATGTCACGAATATTGAAATTCCTACTCCTAGGTGAATGAGGCATCAAAAGATAAACCAATTAATTAAATTATCCGCAAATTAAAATGTCACATTTTTTATACCTCCATAAGAGGCTTCATCACATTCGCTGAAACTGTGTCATGCCTTGCGTATTTGAAATATTTCCTTTAATTTTTTCTGATATTTTTGTTATGGTGCGTGAAGATCTAACCACTGGAATTTTATTTGGATATCTTATAACGTTTTCCCCTACAATCTATAAATTTATCCTTATTAAAACAGGTGAAATACTTTATTTGACTATTTTTTGGAAATTTAGGGAAATGTTCGTGCAAACTACTAAGCCACACTTTGATTCAGGTTGCTAGGAACTAGAATTTCACCCTTGAGATCACTTTATCAAATATTCACGTAATTTAGAATAATAGAAGTTTGAAAAAAAAAAAAAAGCCGAGAATATTTTCTCAGATAACGTTTTTGGCGCTGACTAACACTGCGTTGAAACATGTTTACGTTGTCTTATCTTTTAAGTAAGATTGTGTGAAGAGTTATGATAAAATATTTTCCATGGCTGCATTATGTGCCATTAATTCTTTTGTATTCATGACTCTGTCAACTTAGGCTAAGCAAGGCAACGTTACTAAAACAAAAACTTGACTGAGTATATTATTTTACGTTATTGTGCAGGGCGTTTTGTTCTTTGATGCTGATACTTCTTCCATGTTCAGTGTAATAACATTAAACACTTATATCACACATTATTTATTTACATTTTGGGTTATTTTACGCAATTGTACAATAAAAATTAATTTTAACATTTTAAGACAAAATATGGCAAATTTTCAACAGTCGCGTAGATACATTTTCAGATACAGGCGATACATTAGTTTACAGTAATCAATCAATGAGAAAATATGGACATGTCTGAGACATATGTTAAGATCAGCGGCCAATAGTCATGAAAGGACAGCAGTCTGAAAAAAAAGAAACAAATATTATAATACTGGTGATATGCTAACAGTGTATTAGATTTAAATTCTAAATGAGTCCATTGAATTCATTGGTTGCTTTGAAGGCAAACTGCAAAACCAAAGAAAGCCCAATCCTGCAAAACATTTTTATGTTGTTAACATATAAGAATTTACTACGCGTGATGAATTTCTATGCAATTATTATTGCCACCGTATAATTATTAGCTTTTAATGAGCAGGAAGAATATTCGAAAGGGATATGACTGAGAAAAACATTATTCCGATATAAATGGGTAAAATAGTGATTTTCAGAATTTACTGCATGCTATAGGCTGTTTACTGATAACTGAACCCTTTAGAAAGTCCTGATTAGGATCTATTTTCTTCTTAATTTGTATCCTTCCACCATACATAAAATTAATATTGCCTTGAGCCTAAGTGTTAAGTTCATTCATTCACTACCAACTAAACTGGGAGCACGCATGCTACTGTTTACTGTAGCACATGTGTAGTAGTAATAGGGATTTATATTTTTACAGGTTGATTTCAAAATTGCTCACATTACCATGAACAGCTTTTATATGAATGTTCAGAATTCTTTCGGTTGAAAAAATGAACGATGCCTTTATTGTACAAAATGTCTTACGTGTTCCTAATACACTGTTTTGACTTATACATCGTTCGGTTGGCTCCACTTCATTTGAACTGATGGTAAGGTTGGCAGCAACCAACCTTCCGCAGCGTGGGGGAGAGCCAGGAACACTAAATAATTCCAGGGGTCGGCGACTGGAATCGAGCGAGGCCACGAGGTATCAGGGAAGGCGGTAATGCTACCGAGCACACCACGAAGGCGGTCCTCTTTGAAACACGAGTGTTTACACTTGCCGTGTCGTTTACCTGGGCCTATTTTTTTGCGTTTGAGGTCCAGAAGAAAGGGGGCTATAAGGACCACAATACCACGCACGCCAAGTGCCCATTCGCCGCTACGCTCCAGGCCTGTGAACTGGCACGCAGGGTTTTCATTTCTTTACTTTTCGGGACTTTCACCCCGTCATCTTTACTGGTTACAGAGTTCAGTACGGCGTGCTGTCATGAGTTTTGTCGTGTGCGGGTAGTATATTTTTACGATAAAGCTGTTTTTTTTTACGACGTGTGAAGGCTGCCAAATAATATTTATGTTATACGTGATTTCTTGAAATTGCCATTCCGTCCTCGTCCGGGGTGAGTTTGTTTTTCTCAGGCAAACATATTGGGAACTTGTATAATAGTTTCGTAAAAAAAAAAATCGTATTTTAAACTTGCTGCAGCGCATTTCAAACGCTAGGTAGGTGACCGCTGTTATGACATTATGACTTAATCAAAGCCAGTAATATTGAAAGGATCAAACCAACTCCTAAATGAACTAATTTGTCGAATGTACCGTATTAAAATATTTCTCACGTTGTTTTATTTCGTCTTTCAAATGGAACCAAAATAAACATTTGTTTCTGTGTGTTATTTGAAATGTTATCTATACACAACCCTCAGATCTAACCGAACACAAGGATACGAAGGCATCGCCACCAGATATTACTGGTTCTAAATTTTTTCAAGTTTTAAGTGGGCACACGTAAAAACTATTCGCATACATGACCTGTCAATGTGCAAGTGACTTGCGAAGTAGGTGTAGTAGTTTAATATATTCTCAGAAGATTTGCGTTTCTGTATCAATTGAAGCCATATTAAATGTTTCAGAAAGGGAAAAATGCCTACCGTTTTTTTAGCATCTACCAAACAATATTTATCTTGTAGAAAGTACGTGTGATGACATTTCCCTCAAATAAAATTAATTGTTACTATATATTTTTTAATGGCAACAGCTTGAAAACACAATATGACTGTTTTTTGTAACACAATTAACACTCACTTGAGATATTTTTTTTTTCACTGTAGAAAAGATACATACCATGAGTTAATACGTCAAGGAAATTATTTGATCATCTTTTCCTTTTATTTTTTATGTGTGGTGACCCTTCAATTTTTCAAATTAACTTTTGAAAAACGTACACTGAATAAATCAGTTAATTACACGCCAGTCTTTCTTGTTAGCTTTTGTAAATTTTCTGTTTCTCTTTGTATTTTTCAATAAAACAGTTAAATTGTGTAAAATACGATCATGCAACATTCATGAAATCATTTTTATAGAAGGGAAATTACATCGCAAATGTCAGTAAGTCAAACAGCACATGATATAAATATATATTATATATAACGTTTTCCTTCTACCACCTTTAAGTTAATTGTTCTTGGCAACTGGTACACTTGAATGGTGTAGATATAAAAATCGGCTTTAAAAGCAACAATTTTAATATTATTGCGCATTAAAATGTACCTCGTTCACTTCTTGTCGCAGGCGCAGGCACAAGTGTCGCACTTGCATCCTGGCGGGCACTTGCACCCCTGATCTGCGAACAAACAGTCAAAGAAAGTCAAACTCATGACAATTACTACACACAACTTGCCGGAAATATACCAGCGTGCCTTTCATTTCACTTAGAGCTGAGGTCATTCACTTAGACTTGACTTGACTTTCTTCTAATGGTTCCGAAAAAGTCATGCTCCTGTGGTAATATTTAAAATTTTAAAAATTCTTACAAGACAGCGAAACAACAACAATTAACAGCTTCTATGTCGTCAGCAAATAATACAAACCGAACGTAAAGTTAACAGGCTATTTGTGTATGTTGAAATATTACATAAAAAATTCTAAGTTTTCCCTGACACTGAAGCTAATTCTAGATAACTCTCACCTGAACGCGTTGGGATTAATTTAGTCTGTGTGTAACACTTTCAGCACAGTACATAATTTACATGATTTACATCGTTGCGTATATGCATTTTAAGTAATTGTTTTCCACAACTAAATTTTCGAGATTTGTAAAAATTAAATAAAAAAATCCCTTAATGGCAACAATAGTACAAATTTAAATTTGAGAGGTGTATAGGTTGCGCTAAAACACTGAGGTACTTATCACAGATGAGGCGAAGTTAGGGGAAGCTAGATCTGCGACAGAAAATCATATAATGCCTCGAGAAAAACCACTGGCCAAAGGTAGCGTCCGTCATGTTCCCAATTTCTGTAAATTCGAGTTCGGTTTCGCTAAGAATCGAACATTATCTATCTTATTGGAAGGCTGGGGTGTAATCACTGCACCATCGCTGCACCGAGAAATTCAAACGTGTTGTGCTGATCGTGCAGTAAAGGCGAGGTAGACCAAATTTTCGTCTTCTGCAAATTTTCCTGACATGAACTGACAAAAATCACATAGCCAACCAACAGACCGACTATTTTCGAATAATGTAATATTTCGACNCGAATAATGTAATTTTTCGACTGATTTCGGTATGTTGTATTTGAATTTAAAGAAAGCCAGAAGAAATGTAGAAAGTTTTCGAAAAATATACTTGCGTAAACAGTGTTCTAAGTTCGAATCCTATCCACACCGGTTTTGATAGTTATATTGCCAAAAAAAAAAAAAAGTAGTCAAATGTTGGAACATGGAATGCGTTTTACGAGCAGATGTCTTGCGTACTCCATATTACATCTCCGGCATTAATATTTGCGTTGCAGGGTTCTTCTCCGTTTCGCGTTATCCGTAAAGACTCACCGAGGCCTTTACCCAAGTGAGTGAACAGCAGATAATACAAAACGTAGTGCACAGTAATTCGAGAGGAGAGGGATGGAAAACTAGGCGAGAGGAATCACCGCCGTTAAACGAGATCAGACCACTGCTTAAAATTAATGGTACGTAAGATACCGCTGCCTACCTTGTCATTTCGTCGACAGCTATTGTCCTCCACAACTAATGCAGTATTTAATTAATGTTGTCGAAATCTGGAGATAGCAGGTTTACTGTTTACTGATGTCTGTTTAAATAATATTTTTAATATCTGAACCCGGAAATACACATATTTCGACATTATCACTCGCGTATTAGAATAAGCTACACTATATCTTTTGTAATGTCTTCTTAATGACTATTAAAAATGTTAATTTTGGTTTTATATATTATAGCCGCGAATTATCGCTCATAGTTTATAAAATATACTCATTCGTGTATTATTACTTTATGGAAAAGGGATGAAAAATTATGTAAATATAGTTTATTCATTCGCTGTATGGGAAAGCCATCTGCGTCTTAAAAATTCTTATAAACGCAAATTTTTTCCTAATGAAAACTATAGTTTTTTACTAATACATTCAAGACCACAGTTTATTGAAGATTTATGCAAAGTACATCATAATTTAAAAAAGTTTTTTTTTGTAGGAAAAAGTGACTTTGTAAACAGTCCACTGCTATTTCGCAAGATTTGAACACATTTAAGGACTAAATATATTAATAATAATCCTGAACTAAAAAAAAAATCTTGGGAAAATTTACGCACAGTACTCTTTTATTTTTTATGTTAAATGCTTTTCGGCAATTAGTGCATTGTAAAAAAACTAATCAGCCAGTAAAGAAATGTGTAAATTGAACGATTGTCATAAATTATTATATTAGCGGTTATTTGCAGAATCTACGGTTCGATGTTCGTAAGATGAACAACCATTGTCTCAATTATAATACTATTGTAATCTCAGTCAAAATTCATTTAACAAGTTATTCAGATAAAACAATTCTCTCACCCGGAATTCGTGAGATAATTTTTAGCTACAAACGAGATGAAATTGCTGTTTCCGAGAGCATGCACGACATTTTCTACATTATCGAAGTACGTGTCTGTTTCCATGCAGTTGAAGCCTTACCAGGTGGGCAGCAGGGTTGAGGCATGTTGTGTGTTCTGGTTGTCAGCTGATGTTGGACTACAACTTGCTGCCTCTGACCAGCTGTATTTATACTGCTGCTACTGCGCCGAAAGCTGGGTGCGAGAACACCGACCTCCGTCACACTTCACTTTCACGTCGGTTCACTGGACATCAGGGTGAAGGTTCTCACACGACTTTTAATGGCACGGAGACGTACAATATACACTTCATTTAGTGTACATTCATAAGCAGTTGAAAAATTGATAACTGCCTAGCAGCCTTTTACTACCGTGGCGCTGTCGGTTGGTGCGTTGCCGGTCCGTGGTGCGGGAGATTCTGGGTTCAAACCCTAGGTAAGGCATGGGTGTTAGTTTAAGTAAGGTCATAACTTGGTTTATAAGCCGTCCCCTGATAGGCCTTCAGGCATAACACCGGGGAAGTTAATACGCCATTTCCAATCAATATACAATCCAAATAGCCTTTCACCCTGATGACGGCTGTGATGCGGAGTGGAAGGGACTCCACAAAGCACCGGAAGCGGTCGGGAGCAATACTGATCCATGACATCTGCACAGCCTCCCTCTATGAACGGAGACCGGTCGGAGCAGGATGCACCACGCGCATGTCCCTCTCGAAAGCATCCCAAATGTGTTTGGTAGGAGGGAGGTAGGGCGACACCCGGAGTCAGGCAAGCAACTTCGAGTCCATGGAGTGTTGATCCAATCATTCGGTCACAATCCGGGAGTGGTGAGCCGTTGCATTGTGTTGCTGTAGGCGTACAGGTCTGCTGCAGGGTGCCGTAGGCGCAGAAATGGGCGTACGTAATATACCAGCAGTTCCTTCAATTGTTAGCCGGTGAGAGACGATGGCACGTGTACCAGGGGACACATTTAGTCCCACGTAGACATCCCAATAAGAGGATACCAACAACGACCTGTTCTCTACCCTGCTGACAAGAGGGATCCATCGCTTCATGTGCTTGGTGACGCACTGTTACCCTGCCATCGGCGTGTACCAACGTGTATCTCGACTCATCAGTCCAGGCGACCTTTTACTATGCGTTGACGTTCCAATGGCGGTGTTCCTACACTCAAATTAATAGTTGGGCCTTGTGACTCGCGGTGAGCAGAGGTACCCTAGTGTGGCGGCGGCTTCTGTGACCCACAATGAGGAGATGGCTATGGATGGTATCACTGCTCACAGGTCGTTGTAGTTCAGCATTGAATTGGCGAGTGATATGATGCAATGTGTCCTGTCTATCCGACGTTTACAAATCAACTAGGCGAATGCGACAGCTGCCATCGATACATTGCGCGCCATATCAGTTGTCCTTGGGGGCAGTGGTTTTATCAGAATCCATGAACTCACAGTATACTCTTGACACGGTGGTTCGTGGAAATCTCAGTACCTGCACGACTCCGGAGACGGGGTGCCTCATACGTCTGGCCCCAACAACCTGGCTACAATAAAATGTGCTGAGATTTGGTTTCTTCCCCGTTCTTTGCTCGACTGTAACTCAGATGGTCAGTACAATGTCTGGCGACATCCCATTCATGCAGGACTGGGCACTATTCCATTCGACGGGTCAACTACGATGCCATTTCGCCAACACCGCAGATGTCTCTAATTTGAATGTTTATGAGTGTACTTTTCTAGAAAAAGAAATCTCATGACATTACCGTTCTGGGTTCTTCTGTATACGTGTGTGTCCCTAAGATCCTTTGTACCCTTAACTTATTTCATTAAACTTGAATCACAATGCCTTATAGAAAGTAAAACATTCGCAGTTTCCAAAGATATAAAACGCTAAGGGTTTATTCAATTTCAACATGTAATTTCACATCTGTCACAATTAGAATTGTTTAAATCGGAATTGGTATACAGTAAGCGTAAATACTTTTTTTTTATATAAATAACCGCCTCCGTACACAATTACAGAGATAACGGCACCTAAAAGCCGACATCCCGTGGCGCAGTCTGTTGGTGCGCTGCCGGTATGGGATGCGGGAGGTCATGGGTTCGAATCCCAGGTAAGGCAAGGTTGTAAGTATACGTTAGGTCATAAGTTTGTTTGTAAGCCATCCACTGATAAGCCTTCAGGCATAACACCGGGGGACGTTAAAAAGCATTTTACAATCAAATTAAATGGTAACTGAAAACTAAGTGTATAATTTATTTCGCAGGAATTATTTATCCAATTACCTACGAGCACGTTATACAAGGAGTTTGGAGGAGCAAAACAAGATTATTGTGTTTTGTTAACATGCCATATAACACTTCAGAAATATATTATTTTTAAAATTCAAGAGGAACAAAATATATAATACGTTTGAGACCATATAACGTATTTTACTCATGTTAGCATTTAAGCAGTGCCTAACCAGATCACGGCATTAAAGCATTAGTTTTTTAAATTAATAAAAATGTTTTTTTTCTCGCTATTATGTCATTCAGTTTTCCAGCCATTCAACTTAGAGACACTGATAACATTTTGAGATCTTTGAGAAAACTTACCATTTGAGAGTTAATCAAAATATAACTATGATTATTTGATTTTGGTCAGAATGACTGACAAGCACTAGTTTAGTTAAATGAGACCATTAATAATTTAACAGTACTGGTTTTGAAATTATGTGCTACTAACAGTTTACAACACATTATTTCACTTATTTTTTCTGAGTATATTTTAAATTTCCTGGTAATACAACATTTTTATTATTATTAATAACCATTCGTTTTAATTAGAATTCTCGTATTTAATTAATATGCTAGGGCTGATTCATAAGTCATGGCAACTATTGTTTATCTCCCGAAAATGACCCAACACAGGAAATGTACTATGTACAGTTGAAAGTATTCGATATGTAAGTTTTAAAGTGGACACCACATGAGGTATGGATGCAGGAATGTCCGGCAAGGAACAGAGAGAGACAAAAATGGCTCCTTGAAATCACCGTTTATTTTATATATCCTCATACAACCTTTATACACTCATTTGAACGGGTACGTATCGTACGTGTACGAGCTGTTTAACATCCTTCAAAGTAGTCTCCGAGGTTGTCCACGGTTCGTTGCCAGCGATGAGGCAGACATCGTCACAGCATTTCGACGAGAGGTGGCGCACATTGACGGATCTCATGCAGCCGATGGTATTTCCCGTCTTCCTCACCGCTGGCAACGAACCGTGGACAACCTCGGAGACTACTTTGAAGGATGTTAAACAGCTCGTACACGTACGATACCTACCCGTTCAAATGAGTGTACACAGTTTGTACGAGAATATGTATATCAATTAAACGGTGATTTCAAGCAGCCATGTTTGTCTTTGTTCCTAGCCGGACATTCCTGCAACCACACCCCATGTGCTGTCACCTTTAAAACGTACTTGTACACTTTCAACTGTACACAGTAAAATTCCTGTGTTGGGTCATTTTCGGGAGTTAAACAATAGTTGCCATGACTTCTGAATCAGCCCTCGTATAGAGTTCCATACTTTTCTCATTAAGCTGCACATAACTTCAAGTAATTATTTTATAATATAACTATGGAGGGAAGCAGCGTAATTAGTTGTACCATTAACTAATAATAGCTTGTTGTACAGCTACATAAAAATAATGATAACTGCAATTAAGGAAAACAGTTTTATAAATAAATAGAAAAGTGTTAAAGTGGTATTTACAAAGGTAAATGTTTAATTTAACATTAAAAAAAGAACAGGAGACTTTGTATTTATAAGGCTACCTGAGATGCTTAATAATTCCGGAAAAACGATTTGAAATAAATCTTTGTAATTTGTACTCAGTAGCGAGGATGATTACGAATACATGGGTAGTTGTGGTGTAAAAATATTAATATTAAGTTAAAAAATTACTTGACCGGATTTTTATATCCCTACTAGATTGCTCAGAATTAAATATGAACACAAAGGCGTTCTTCAAGGCAAGAACAGAACATCAGTAAAACCCACTTATACAGATTCTCGATTTTTTTCTTCAATAAAACCTTTTAATTACCAATACAAAATTGATCGCTTGATTGTTTGTCGTTCCAGACAGACAAGCCACAAAACCTAGTTTTCAACGTAAGTAAGAAGTTACCTTATTTTCGGTGAATCACAGCTTAATTGCTTTAAAATGCACGCTAAACATACTAGCACTAGAAAAAAATATTATTTACTCTGTTTGAGAATGAACACTACTAAAGCGGTGACAACGAAACATCATATGCACATGGGGCACTGATAGAGGGCAGTAAATGCAATGATTAGCAGTGCTGTGCGGTGGACAGAGTAGGAACCGCGTACTAGGCGTAACACCACTGAGTACAATACAAGTATAGTTGACTCGATGAAAGATTAGTCTGTTGTTTCAAGCATCGGCCTGTGTGTAGTAAGCATTGTAGACATGACACGGCGGTATAGACGACCACACTTCCTGCAATTAAGGCCTTTCAACGAGGTCGTATTGTGAGATGAAGGGAGGCTGGATGAACTTTCCGCAGAAATGCCCCACTCTAAGTCCGAATCAGTAACATCAATCAGTGAAATAACATTCACTGAAATTCAGTCGATAAGCTACCGCCGACTGGTGAATCAAGAAAATTAACTGGGAACAAGTGACTTATAGCAATTGAATTCTTGAAATTCAGTACGGAACACAAATAAATTAGTGAATTTCAGCCACTATTTTAATTGGTTATCTGACACTGATTATCAGTTTGCTCAATTTTCACTTTTTTCTCTGATATGGCTCAATTCTCCCTGTTTCAAGTTAAGAGTGTAAAGCTTAGGACGTGAAGTGTCTACTGTGCATAATTGGTGGTGCCGGTGGTCCAACGATGGTGCACATGCTCATCAACCTGGTTCCGGACGGCAGCGGCATACGAATTCCCGCCTGGACCGCCACATCAGACGAGCATCCATTGCTGATCGCACGGTGACCGCAGCACAGATTGGGGCCACGGTTGCACCCAGGGTGTCAGCTAGGATCATCACCAACAGTTTGCTGAAAGCTGGGCTACGATCAAGGGTGCCGCTCGCTAGGCTTCCTCTCACACACCACCGTGAAGCCCGCCTCAAATGGTGTCACGAACGACGCAACTTGATGTATGAATGGCGCGGAGTTGTGTTTGGGGACGAGAGCAGATTCTTTCTTGGCGCCAGTGACGGACATTCACGAGTGCGGCGTCGACCAGGAGAGCGGCCACAACCAGAGTGTATACGGCATTGACATACAGGACCAACTCATGGCATCATGGTCTGGAGGGCAATAGCCTACAATGACCATAAGCCTCTGGTGTTTGTTGAGGGAACACTGAACAGTGATCCTTACATCCAGAACATTATCCAGCCCACTTTGTTGCCGTTTCTACAACTCCATGGAGATGTCCTCTTACAGCAGGACAATGCCCGTGCACACACGTCTCGAAGGTGTTCGTCAACTCCCCTGGCCAGCACGACCTTTCCCTCATTGAATGCAACATACCTCTGCCAGTTGCAACAACAGGTGGAATTAGCGTGGAATACTATTACCGAAAGTGACATCCGACACCTTAATGATCGTCTCTATGCACAACTGCAGGGTTGCATCGTCGCCAAAGGCGGCTACACAAGATACTGACATTGTTGTTCAAGACACCCTGTAGCCTCTGTCCAGAGGTGTACGGCCCTGTGATCATGATCAAATACAGTGTACAACCTGCATAATTATTCAGTTCAACCGTCATTCATGTGGGACCATTGCGTCTGGGTATACTTTTTTTCATTTTTCACTAGTGTATTTAAAACTCTACGGCTGGTCTAGTTGAGCTGTAATAAATGTTTAAGTTTCACATGATGTTAATGTCCTGTAAGTTTAAATTTTCATATAAAATTTTTCCACCTGTATTTTTGGATTTTTTGTGCTGTTATGTCCGTATGTTTTTCCTCTTCCGGTTTATAACTGGAGCCAGGTTGTTATGTGTACACGACTACCTCATCTGGTTTATCTTATTCTTCATATTAGTCTCGTCTGTAATCTAATAGCTCAGTATAATATTCACCAAGTGTTTAGGCTCTGAGTCATTTATAATTTAAATTAAAACGGAACTGTTTATTGAAAATTAAGTTAATGTTTTGAAAGGACTGCAACGTGTGTTGTTATTGAGATGTGGTAATATACGACGTATGTATGAAGAGTAATAAGAAAAATTCCTGTGAGTCCACTACAGCAGTGCGTCGCAAAGTCATTGCCGAAGTTAACTATCCTCCGCCTAGCCGACAATCCATCTACCATTGCGTAAGAAAATTAAAAATCACAGGATGTCTGCAAAGCCAAGGGCCGTGGGAGGCCATCAACATCAAACGTACGGCTGGAAAAGATACGGGAAATATTTCTCCGAGGTCGGAGAGAATCTACGTCTCGTTCCAGTATTCATTAATGTATTTCATAGCAAACAGTATGGAGGGTGTTGAGAAAACGTCTGCATACCAAACCATGCCAAATACAACTGCCCTAAGCCATCACAGTTAACAACAAACGCCTACGTGCACAGTTCAGCCATGATATGCAGCAACGTGTGAGGGACGACGATTTCGTCATCGATTTGCATTTTGTGAAGAGGCGAAATTTTATTTAAATGGCGCAATTAACTATTACAGAGTGCGAATATGTGGGAGAAATAATGCTTACATGGTTGTGTAACACATCCGTGGTTCGTCATAGGTAAATGTGCTTTGTCAAAATAAAAAGGGCATGATCCGTTTCTTTTTGCAAAGAATCTACGGCCAACGGGCATGCCTACTGAGACATGTTTCAGCTTTGGATCATGCGACTATTACAAGAGGACCGTAATAATTTCATTTATCAACACGATGGTATGTAACCACACATTCACCGCGATGATTCTGCATTCCTGGATACAATGCTTGAATGCTGTCACAGAGGTAGATCGGTCGCGCATTATCTGACAATCTGCTGTTGATGACATGGTTCCTTAGATCATCAGACGTGACCCCTTGTATTGTCTTTTTTCTTCCATTTTGAGGTTTATGTATAGTAGAAAGATAAATTACTCTTGTAAGGCTGCCGGGGCTGTGATTTTGTCGAACCGACGTTACAGTGACCTTGCTTTTCACTGGTTGCTGCTCAGATTTAGTCGTGTTAGAGCTGTCGTGTCGGGTTTGTCGGGATATTGTGACTCCAGCATTAGTGTCACAGAGTAACGTTATAAGACCACACAACCTAACAGATACTAAATGATCTTGTAAATCTGTGTGTTCATGCGCGAAAACTTTTAACACTGCTTTGCGCTTCACTACTTGTTCGTTCACATGTGAATCCGCCTTCAGCATCGCTAAACATTAAAGCATCCAAGTCGATATGTATTATTGCCATCATTGTGGAGACCACTATTATGAACTGCGTTAACATACTGCGGTGTTTGTGAGTAGGTATTCCAGTATATTATGCTCAATTCTAAATTACATGTAAATCATTTGAAGTCGATGGCCTATGGAATTTACAAGATTATTTTTAATTATACTGAGCGATCGCTGAACTGAAACCACCAAGCTAGTACCTCGTTGGTCCGCCTTCGGCACGGAGGAAGGCCAGGATTAGTCGTGGCAGGGTTTCCAATAGACGCTGACACGCAGGGTCACAGCCAGGGCGGCGATATAGGGACATACACCCTCCCACCCCCTGATATGAAAATAAATTATTGGAAAATAAAATTTGAATAAAATAATAATAAATTTAATTATTTAAAATATAATAAATGTGTGGTCTCCTTAAACATGAAGGATATTTATAGCATTTTATGGTTCCATATCTGTATATTAACCCAAAAGTAAGTAAACTGACATCTCTAATTTCTTCACATATGAGAAATTTGCAATCCCCCTTGAACACGAAGGAGGTTTATAGCATTTTGTAGTTTCGTCTCTGAATATAAGCCCATTGGAATTTAGAACTTTTTTGAACTAATAAGTTTTAACATTATAAATTTCATTTTATTTTCTAAAAAATATAAATTTTACATCTTTCCACCCTCCTCCCATAATAAATTCCTGGCTACGCCCCTGCCGACACGTAACTTCGGGGTTCATACATCTAGCATCCTTTTGGCAGCCCATAGTGCTGATCGTGGTCAATACAGGATGCATTCTTCTAATAGCCCGTTTCGCGACATCCAAGAGACGCCCCATGGCAGCGGTTCTCAACCTGTGAACCACGTACCCCTTGGGAGGATTCAGATAATGCCAGGGGAGGCACGGTGAACTGTGAGTATAACATTACAAGTAGAAGTATAATAAAAAAACAACGTAGTTCAAATTACAAAGTCAATCCAATTTACATAATCCTACAGTATGTGTGTGGAAATGTGTTTGTATCTATGCGTGTGCACTGAGAAAAATATTTTGTTGAATAACACACAATTTTTGGCGCAACCGGATTATTGGTTTTAATAGGAACAATTCAATACTTTGTTGCCGGAACGGAATAATTTTTTGTTCTCATTTTATTGTCTCAAACGTGTAAGATTTGGTCGGTGAATTCCTAAACATATATTAGAGTTTTAGTTATCATAAAAACAAAGTTAAAGAGAGATGAAGAATAGCCCTAGAGCTCTTGTATCTAAATTGTGGGCTTAACCTCTGACCACGGACCACTCGACCACGGTGGCTGTTAACAAAACAAGTCTAGGCTGTTCATGGTAAAGTGAGCTTTTTGAGGCTCTGGTTACTTTTTCTTCTTATCAGCCAATTTTTATCCTTCCAGCACTTTCTAAAATAAATATTGCCATGTAAGTAATAAACCAGAGTATATATTTCACCGGACTCCAAATTTAACGTCTAAAGCTACAGTCAAATATATTTATTGACTATTATTACAAATGAGAGGGTTTTCAAAAAGTGATCACTTTACCGTGAAAAGCCTTTATATAATAGTATATAATGCATGACATTTACATAAATAAATATATTAATGTTTTACAGCTTTACTTGTTTGAATTCGGTTTAAATTGTTTCATTGTGGTTGGCTTCAATAAATACAGTACCAAACACTTTTACTATCCTGATTGTAACTAATATAATAAACAATCTCTTGAGCTGTAAAATCGATCGTAGACAATCAAATGGCTCTATTACCGTACAACCAACCAAATAAATACTGGTACTGGACGTAGCTGATTTTGTTGTCTCCAAAATTTCTATAATTCCATACATGTTATATTGTTCCAGCTAACCAACTTATTATCCCCTCCCAACGAAATAGAATATTTATTTAATACTCTATGATATTTAAATTGTTTACGAGAACCAATCCAATTAATTGAAGGTACCTAAAATCTTTTTGTTTACTCAATACATGCAGATGATCTTGGAAGAACCAAATAAATAAGCTACTTAACAAATTATTTTTAAATGCTTTATTAGGTTCAAGAGAACGACCGCTGATATTTGAAGCTAAAAAAGATTAGTTGAGTGAACAAAATATAATTCACTCTAAACAAATAGTTTTCAAGTAAAATTGTAAGACACCTGGAACAAAATCTTTTTTCGCTGACTCTCTTTGTATATCTGGTCTACAGTATAACAACTATATATAGCAAAGCATAGATTGGGATGGTGTGCGTGATCTCATGCAAAAGTATATAATGGGGGGCACGGACTTTAAAAGGTTGATAACACATGCTCTATGGGATTAATACCAGGAGAGTTAGATACATGGCCTCTCGTGGAATTTCGTTAGAATGTCCCTTTTCCATTAAAGCACAATATTATGAAATGGTTTACGATTCTTTCGTACTTAAAAGGGGATATATGAGCGTAAAACATAACTCAGAGTCAGGTCGATCATAACAGTAAAATACGGGACTATATTGTACCATTAAGATTATAAACAGTACTTGGAGTAGCTCTAAAAAGAATAACAGGTTTTTAGCTAATTAATTATAACAATACATTATAACCAAGCCACCTCCTAATAAAACCTAATTGGCGTGTCCCCGCCTNTTTTAGCTAATTAATTATAACAATACATTATAACCAAGCCACCTCCTAATAAAACCTAATTGGCGTGTCCCCGCCTTATTCACGTTGCCGTGGGCTGATTTAGGCGGCTGTTAGTGACGGCCGGAAATACCCATCTCCAGACGTCCTCTTCGTCTGATGCCCCGATGACAAAAGACACCGTTCATAGGGTTCGACTGTACTACATCGGGGGCGTTGTGCCAGTTTTTTAGCCCCGTTTACTGGTCGGTGGGTGGGGGGGTTCCTGCCACGCCTTCCGCAAGGTATCTCGCCAATCACGGCTTTCATCCCGGATTAATGTTTGATGGTGTGATTAGGCAGGCCGTCTAGCTAAGGCCTGGTCACAGTTCACGACAACTGTCCTTACTCTGTGGTACTGCATGTTGTCGATCCGGAAGGTGTCCTCTTATGGACGGAAGTGTCGCATCGAGCGATGTACGTGGTCCGCGAACACCGGGCTATACACATCGGTCGGCACATGGTCCAGATATCCACACACATCGGATGCAATGATCCACCTTAATTTTGTCTTTCTGATGGGTGAGAGATATACTGTCGTAGCAACGAGGACTACAGAATTACTGCACATCTGTATTAGAAGACGCTTGTATTTATAAGGTCACGACTGTAAATAAGAATGAAAATTAATGTCAACTGTACATGTATAACTGCAAAATATGTCCATAATTCAATGTAATCGTTCACTCTAACAATGTTTTTGCAGATTTACCGGCGTCATTTTGTACGTGTGCATACAAAGAAGACATGAATGGTGAAGATTTTTTCCCCATACATCCATGGCCGCTTACCTTTATTTGAGAAGAGTGTCGAATACGTTGTGAAATTTACAATTGTGTATTATAGTATTTCTGTATTTTCAACCTGATGCATGGTAAATTTTTCATACTGTTTTTAAGTTATGAAAGTTAAATGAAAAAGAAAATAATATTGCCTTTCGCGGGCATACTCTCTTAAGGGAAAATTATTTTTGCTGCTTATCGCCACTTAGTTTCAAGTATTTATTAATAGTAAGATTTTGAGAATCTGTGATATTTTATTAACTGTGGAAATAGGAAAGAAAATATCGGGGCCTTATCACATATAAAACATATATTTCAAAGTTTCTCTGGTTATACATCCTGCAGAGTTCTGTTTTTTTCCCTTCAGTCATTTGTTATTGTAGTTTTAAAGATAATTCAGTAGAGAACTTTCCGTACACAATATTAAAATATGTTCTCGATTAGATATTTATATTAGAGAAAAAATGTCAGCATATAAGCCAGAATATTATTTATACATCAGTGATTTTTGGGTGTAATAACATAAAATGTTTTTTATCATTCATTATTTATTTTCATTTTAAAAGAGTAATGTAAATATACAGGAGAACATAATTCAAACATATAATAGAGTAATAAGCTTACAGCTGAAAATTTATTTTAGGGTTACACGAAAAAAATTCTGAGACACAAATGTTAGCTTATAAACAAAAAATTGATATTTTAAAAAAATATACATTAATTAGGAGTTATGTACATGACTGTGACGCACGATGTTGGAAACAGTGGAACGTCTTCTTGAACGGATAGCAGTCTGAAAAAAATAAATATATTTTATACTTGCGATGTTGAGGGAAAAGTGACATAAATACAGGCTAAGTAAGGCTATTGCATTTTACAGGTATGGTAAAGGCAAACAGAAAAAAAGAGGAATAACAGCTTCACAAAACACTTCTTAAGGCATAAGCAATTAAAATTCAGTAAGCGTGGTAAATCCATGATAGTTCCTTTTACCCCTGAAGACTTTAAATGGCAGCTTTTGCTATGGATGAAGAATATGTTTTATGAGCATAGAATTATCATAATAGGAATTCTTGAAACAGTATTGGACAAGACTGCCTGTCGCTAAAATTTATAACATTTTTTTCAATCGGCAGCAGCCTTCGCCAATATATTAGCTGTTTCCAAACATGTTTTTTTATTTATTCGTGGTATACATATGTTCTCTTCCCAGCCCGTGAATTGAAAACACTTACTCCCGATAAAACGGGTCGCGCTTGGAGTAGCAGCTAGAGAGCTCGCCTCCCACCGGAGCGAACCGGGCTCGATTCCCGGCGGGGTCGCTCCCGGGTTTTCGCATGTGGGAATCGTGCCGGACCATGCCGGTGGGTTTCTCTCCTGGACCTCCCGTTTCCCACGCCCTTGCATTCTGGCGCTGCTTCATCGTAGCCACATCTACTCACCCTCGTAAGCTTCCAAGACCCCGTTGTTAAGACCCACACATACCTCTCCACTCAACTCCTAATAAAAAGCTGGCTTAAAAAATGTTTGCTTAAAATTAAAATATGCTCAATAGAGTGGCCAAATCAGAATTGCCCGAAAATTATCACAACTACGCATCAATATCTCGTTCACTGTTAAACACTATAATTTTTAAGTTCTAGTGGCTTGAGTGTTACCTTGTTCACTTCTTGTCACAGGCGCAGGCACAGGTGTCGCACTTGCATCCTGGGGGGCACTTGCACCCCTGATCTGTGAACGAACAGTCAAAGACAATCACCACAGGAAACGTGCCGAACACGTACATGTGGGGATACCGTACGTCGAGGGGAAGAATCAGCTCATATGCTTGTGTTATATCACGTCGACACAAGCTCGTTCAGAGTGACTTGCCACTTTAATGTGACATTTCATAAAAAATCAGAAAAAAATTTCTTATGCTGACAGTTCACAACTTTAAAACGAATGCTTTCATTTCAGCAGAATTGCAGATATTAGTTATATTTTCACTGAATGCCAGCCTGTACATTAGACTATAGTTAGTTTAATATATTTGTATGTTAAACGATTACATTTAAATAGCAAATTAACATGTTCACTCTATTAATTCAGCTAGTCTATCCCTGAAGCAAAAATATTTCTATCGTCAAAATGTGCTGTGGTTAGTTATATCGTGTGTACCGAACACTGCTCTTGCCGCACCGAAAGGATGTAGTTACGTATCTAAAATGTGGGACAGAGTGTTAATTTGCCGAATATATTCTTTTTAATGCAATGGGGCAATAGTCGGCAGTGCCGCGTTTCGACAATATGAGACGTGGAATACTGCATAACAACGCCTGTATGTAGGCCAACATCGATACACGCGATGTAAGAATGCGTTACTAGTACGGATGCAGTGTAATCAGTGACAACATGTTAAAATAAGCTCCACTTTAAATTAGTCGCAACTTAGGCCTGCTGATTGTAGCTGGATTTCATTAATTTAACTCTCTCTCTCTCTCTTCCTTGGCTTTGCAAAATAGCGGATACCTGTGAAAGTGGTGATGTTTGAAAAGCCCGTTTAAATACACTATTCATATTTACATATTACCGCAAAATAAAATATTTTTACTTGGTGAAATGATTGCTGTTCGTTTAGGGTTGTATTTTTTTACGCATAGTAATTAGTAGAGTGGTCACCGTGTACTACCGTGGTAGGATCTCACTTACCTCCATAATTATTCGCGGACAATAAAATAAAAATTATTATTTTAATATATTGACGAGCATATCTTTGAATGTAATATACCGTGCACAATATATCTAAGTCTCCATCTCAGGCACGAATGAATGAACAAAAAAAAAAAATCTTACGTCATGACATGAAAACGAATACCACGCCGTGATACAGATACCCTGTTCATTCGACGAATTAACGAGTCAGTAACAGCCTCTTAACTGTGTCTCAGTGACCAGTGATCGATATCAGCGACTCGGGTTTAGCGAGTGCCATGTGCATATCGGCCAAGTCGATGTTGGAAAATCTGCTCCTGATGTGCCCGTGCGTTCCACAACGAGCTAGGAGCTGCTAGCAACTTCCCGTCGAACAGGAAGCTCTGGCTACTCCAACTGAGAAACACGCCATTGCCGCCATACACGCGCCAAGTTTGCGTGAACTGTTGTTGCCGACATACAGGTGCCATCGGGCAATACTTGACTGTCGTATTTTTGAAAATCTGCTCTGCCAGCCATGAGTTCATCACGTCAAAATAAATGCCTCAGGCCACACGACAACCACGGTATTTCGACACGCAGTGTACATCCAGCCTGCATGTAATCACAGTAAATTTACTACAATATAAATTTACACCTAATTCAATTTTGTTTTGAAAAATGACAAAACTGTACCCTCGTGTTTATCAATATCGATTACTAAAAATTTTAAGCGTTCGTGGGACATGAATTTATGCTACAGACGTCGTTAGTGTCTACAGATTTAGATAAAAAGCAAGTAAAGGCGGAGCTAAATATTGTATATTTTTCTTCAACTCTTTGAACAAAAAAGTTGCTTCAGTGATGCGTTTCTAAAGAGCTATCTAGTCACGTATATAGTTCGTTAAAAACGATTTGAACCTCGTGTCATTAATAAAATTTCAAACCTCTTATTTCATTTTGACCCTTCTAAATTTCTTTTCCACGTATCATTATTCTAAAGGAATTAGTATTAGTAAAGACCTGTTCCTTAAAAAATACTATACACAATCGTGTTCTTCAATATGTTAATTGTGATATATATGTCTTAGGGGCTTAAAATTTTCTTGTGTGGATATTGGTTTGTTCCGTAATTTTCACTATAAACTAAAAGCTAACGAAAGCCCTCGCCTAAATGCGTAGGCAGTGAGAAAACACACTAAGGAACGGCACCGCCATAATTCGGCAAAAATAACAATTGGAAATATAATAGTAACGTTATCTCCGGTGTTAGATAAGTTAATGGAATTTAGTACTTAGATGTTTTAGTCCTTAATAGACCCTATACAGTAAATTAGTTTTCATCTTAACTCTCTATATGTATTCGCAGTATTGAATGAGAGTTGTCGAAATTTAAAGTTCATGACATTTCAATTTGAATGTTTGCTTCTTAATAATAAAGAAGTTTTCAATTTCATTATGTTCAAGACAATAGCTATTCGGTTAAAAATTTCACTTATCATATATTAAGAATATTAATTAATTTAATATTAGACTAACTAGATTTGATTTCAAATGCTTTTAAGAACATTTATAACATACATTTAAAGATTATTTCTAGCGAATCCGTTGCATTTAAGAATTTCAAAATAATAATTCTGAAATAAACATTTTTACGTTATATTTGCTTACATCTATGTCCATTTTAAGTGTTATCCTATTATTTATTGTATTTTAAATCACTGTAGACAGAAAAAAAACATTTATTCTAAACTATTTTCATACAGAATAAATTGTTCATACATAATAATTTCCTCTTCTCTGCCTGGTGTTCATAATGAAAACACTGTATCCCATGAAGTAGAATACCACTCTATTATTGTTATTATTTAATGTTTATATCCCAAGATTTTCAAATACTCTATCTTTAAAATATTGTTTTAGTAATTTTCAATAGGAAACGACTCAGCACTGCATTTTCAGTCAGCTTGGTATGCTCTCTCTCTCTCTCTCTCTGTTTCCATGCAGTTGAAGCCTTACCAGGTGGACAGCAGGGTTGAGGCATGTTGTGTGCTCTGGTTGCCAGCTGATGTCGGACTACAACTCGCTGCCTCTGACCAGCTGTATTTATACTGCTGCTACTGCGCCGAAAGCTGGGTGCGAGAACGCCGTCCTCCGTCACACTTCACTTCCACGCCGGTTCACTGGACATCAGGGTGAAGGTTCTCATGCAACTTCACCTGCGCCAGGACTTACTTCTTGCATTCGCTTTTTTTAACCTGATTTAATCCGAAAATAAGTACCCGTGAGCTAACTTCTTGTGTTGTTTTTCAGTGTTTGTGTTTCCCACGAAAACCTTTTGCACTCTCGTACCGAGTTTCACCCAACTCGATACACTTAGAGTTCCCAGCACAGAAAAAGCGGTTTTTGTTACTGTAACCCACGAATATGAACGCTATTTCATATCTCAGGAAATTATATATTGACATGGAAAACATTGGCGTGTTTGCGTTAAGCAAGAGAAGAATTCAATCCGCAATCGATAGTTTTTTTTATCCTGCTAATTAGGATGAAAGCACACACTGCAAGTTTACGCTTACACATAATATCTTACAAATTACTCTACCGTTTACCACAATTTTGGCATTAAATAACATGTAGGTCACCTACAATGATGGAGTATTAGCATATGACACTTGTTTACACATTGGTAACTCCATAAGCAAATATATTAGCGATTTGAACAATATATAATTCGCGCAGTAAAATCCATGGTAAGAATTATTGTTTCATTCATAATTTCGGAAGATAGCGTCACCTGGAAACATATACATCATATATCAGGGAATTGCGTTTCGCACGTGGGAATCGTGCCGGACGATGCCGCTGGTCGGTGGGTTTTCTCGGGGATATCCCGTTTCCCTCGCCCTTGCGTTCCGGCGCTGCTCCTTATTCGCCTTGCTTCCCCCTCGTCGGCTCTCAAGACCTCTATGTTAAGAGTCGCCCAAATCTCTTCACTCTACTCCATTCAAGGGATCACTCAAACTAATGCCACCAAATTTGTCATTCAAGAAGTGCTGCTGTGGGCGTTTCTGGGGATTAGACACTTATTTTCAAAATGTTGGCATTCAAACATTGAAGGTTTATTATAGCGTCCTAGAAACGATCCAAATGATTTCAAACAAAAATTGTAGTAATTGGTGTACTTTCAATATCTTATAATAGAAAATTCGCTTCTAAACAACCTTGGCCCACTAAGTTTAGTGACGGTGCTACCGGGAGTGCTTATGTACTCTCAGGAAATTCATTGCCGTTTATTCAAACTTCGTTAATACGTAACAGTGCTCCATCTGTAGGCTGTCCCGAAATTCACGCAAGATTTGACTTTTGCGCCATTTGTGCGGTAAAGAGTTGCCAACGAAAAACACAAGACAGCGTGACAGCTGACAGTTCAGGGTTAGTAAAAATGGAGCGCTACACGCAAGAATAACGCGTTTTCATTGTTGAGCATTATTTTAAAAATTATGAGGTTTGGCAGCTACAGTTTGCAATTTCCGTACAAAATATGGTCGGAATAGTGACTTAACTTCATCAACTGTGAAGAGATCAATAAAAAAATTCAGGGAGACTAGATCAATTAGTGATCCTAGACACTCAAGCCATCCTTCAACAAGTCGTTCACCACAAAACATCGAAGCAATTTGTGAGAGTGTTGCTGAGAGTCTAGGAATCCGGCACCGTGGTCAAGAATTGGACATTTCGAGAAGCTCTCTACAGCGTATTCTCACGGAAGATTTGCATCTTCATGCTTACAAAGCTGAATTGACTCCAGAACTGAAGCCCACTGACCACGCACAGCGAAGAGAGTTCGTTTAGTGGATTATGGAACAACAAGTGAATGCTGATTTTTCGAACAAAATCATCTTCAGCGATGAGGCTCATTTTCATCTTGATGGCTTCGTTAATCGTCAAAATTGTCGCATTTGGGTTTCAGAAAATCCCCGAGTGATTGTTGCGAAACAAGTGCATCCACAAGGTGTCACTGTGTGGTGCGGATTTTGGGCTGGAGGTATCATCGGACCATTCTTCTTCGAGAATGCGGCTGGTCAGGCAATAACAGTTAATGGTGCTCGCTATCGCAACATGATAATCCAGTTTTTTGTGCCTAAATTGCAAGATATGAATGTGGACTACCTGTGATTTCAACAAGACGGTGCCACATGCCATACAGCCCGAGAAACAATTCAATTACTGCATAAGTCATTTCCTGGTCTAATGTCCCGTTTTGGTGATCAGAATTGGCCACCTAGATCATGCGATTTAACGCCGTTGGACTTTTTTCTTTGGGATTTTTTGAAGTCTAATGTTTACGCCAACAAGCCCACGACCACCCACGCATTGAAGGAGGAAATTGAGAGCTGTATCAACGACATTCAGCCACATTTATGCAAAACGGTCATGGAAAATTTCGACAAAAGANCATTACTTCTTGCGTGAATTTTGGGACACTAGTACACTCATAACACACGCATGTGTAATGAAACTCTTTTTCGAAGTGCAACGCCCATTTATATGCAGTACGTCCAGTATGATAAATAGCTTTTTGTGACAGTACTTTCTTGTCTCGTGATAAATATGTTCCACCCTCCAGTACAAATATTGCAAAAACTCGATTTTATGAGTTACGATAGCCTTGCATTGAAAGTGGGATATGTTATTTCTGAGGCAATACTTTCGACAGCATTTTACTGGACACGCTTTTGTTTACTTTATTGGTGCATGTAACGCTAGCTGCAAATGCATTTTAATGATTATAAATCCCCAACTCTTTCGAAGAAAATCCTTTCTGTTCACGTGATTAAAAAAAAAAAAAATCACTTTTCGAGCTACTGGAAACGTCAGAAAGTTACTTTGAAGCATGAATTTAGGAACATAAGTCTTATGGTGATAGTTCACTTTTATTATTTTTTTGCATTTGCCATGGCGGCTTCAGGAAATAGAGCAAGTCATAGTTGTACGACCGCATGATTTTAACGCTGATTATAACCAGCGTTAAAATGATTAAACAAGAAGCTTTTTGTAAAATAAATATTATTGTGTTAACTCTGAGGCACAGGCATCGCAACGAAGACATTTTTTTTTCTTTTGATTCGAACAAAATCAGCATAACGATCTATGTCGGAACCAATAAACACGTGTCCGTGTTTTACGTTATTGGCAGCAGGTGTTTATAAGACTGAGAAACGTAGCAAGAAATATGTCTCCAACAACGCGAGGGACCTTTCTCGTTGAACGATATTTTCTGCTGTCTGCAGCGTAGTTCAATAAATCCTGTTTCTGTACGTACAACGTTCAGCACTTAGACCACGGTGTCTGAAAGAGCGAGAGAGTAATTACTTAGCTGCCTTCGTTGTGTGGAAACGTTAGCGTTGTCGCAGTCCATGCACGGGAACTTCCACATTTTCTGAGGCCCTGCTACTTTTCCACTTCCAGGGTATTGCTCCGCCTAGTACAAACACAGCTTAACCAAGTCTACGAAATTACATAAAGGAGTCAACGTACCGCATTCGCGCGAACTCACTTTAATAATATGGTTTATGAAAACTAATATCTTACTAGGTCATTACCAAAGCACGTATTTTCCCTCTGTTTTTATTCATATTAACTATGAATGGAATGTTATAATTTATAGCAAAAATATAATGAAAAGTTTAATAAAAATAAATAAGATACATTAATGTTATCATAAATATAAAATGCTTGTGATAAATTACCTATTTAGATAACAACCAAACACGTCTTAAAATATGTGATTTTTTAAAGTTTTGATTAAAAAATTGTGAAGATTCCTCAAATAGACTTTAGCAGTCGCCCTGGGGATCTGTGTTCATTTACACAGTACCTAACCTTTAAAGTTCCTTGTTGGCAGTGACGTATCACTAACGCATAATCGCTAGATCGCATTGGGCGCGCCACTGTCGTCTTACCCGTAACATTGCTGTGAGTCCTACCAGCATTCAGCCTGTTTTATCTGTAGAGAGAATAATGTGTAGAGTGTGCATGCGAGCTGCACAGTTACCACTCTCCTTCTTACAACAATGGACGGCTTTTCTGTCAATACGACAAGCGTTGATAGCACTCGATGTTAGTAAACCAAGTGCTTAGAAACGTTTTTTTCACATTTCCTCTGGCCCATTTACAGACCAATGCCACAAGAATATATTCATGATAGTTAAAATATTGAATTCATATAAAAAGGTGTGTCTGTTGATGAACCGAACTTAAAAAAGCACATTCATCTCTGTTCACCATGCGATTTTGACTGTTTAATAGGTGATTGGTGAGTGAATGTTGGATATATGTGCAGAGGACTGGCTTATGGCCTACTCGTCATCATCAAAGTAGTTACTATACGCCTAGAGATAACATTTTAGTTAATGAAATAAAAAAAACAATATTGTAAGTTTAAAATCCAAGTATGGTATGCTTAATCATTCCGGAAAATTGAGTTTTCGATAGAACCTAGGCATACATCCTTACACTCGAAAGTTTTTGTATTTAACAGAAATTGTNTGTATTTAACAAAAATTATGGTATAAAAATGTAAAAAATTATGTACTTGTAAACCTGGTTGTCACATTACAACACATCAGAATTATTAATAATGTGTCAAAACGTCAGAAAGAGCATTTTAATACATAACTGAATCGCATCAACAAAACATCTTATAAATATTCTACAAATATTACCCAATAAAATTGTTTGATAACCAAAATTCATAACGAGATGGACAAGTCGTTACGTTTATTACGTCATTTTATAAGAACTAAATGATTATTACTTGTTGAAATATCGTTATGATCATTATTATTTTATGCGACCGTTACACACAGCACTTTAAATAACGAAGAAAAGTTTATAACTGGCACAAGCCGAGCTATATATTGGACGTACGTTACTAATACTTTAAAATGAGATTCAATATATTTTATACAAATACATGCCACTTTGTAATACAAACATATTCAGGGGAATGACAAATAGTCTACTGAGAAAATGCAAAATATTTATTGATTAAGGAAACAATCAAAACTGGGGAACAAAACGATGATTCCTCGTGTAGAAACTAAGAGTGATAACCATTATTANCGTGTAGAAACTAAGCGTGATAACCATTTGCAGGTCCATAATGCTGCGATCGAACGTTGGCAGTTTCGAATATAGCAGCACAATTCGCTATTTTAGTGACTGTGCCCTAGAAAACTGTTTACGCGATATAAAAAATTCACCAATGCATGACTGATGTGTTAATCATTTACATTACATATTGTTATAGATTAGCATATCCAGACTATCTGACCGTCTAACAAACTTCCTTTATTCCTTTATTCAACCTACGAAGACACCGTAAATATAACGAGTGTTAGATTATTATGGTAACTGATAGATGTACTTGACTATGAAGATTTTTAAATTGCACGACTTGCTCCAGATTCGTGGATGACAATACAAGAGTAGGAATAATAAAGCTGGAACCAATATTAGAAGTAATTAAGTATTTTCAAAATTTAGTAGGAGTTCAATTGGTTTGAGAAACATGCTTTGTAGAAATTAGCCACCAAATTAAATTTAGAATAACTTACAAGCTCTCGTAGATTAAATATTGTATTCAATACAAATAACAGCTGTTAAACCTCACTCTTGAAACTCAAATAAAACAGATGAATTATTAATTTATTCTTCATGTGAATAGCTGCTTCAGTAATAATAAATAAGAGTTAACCGACAAGCTCACCTAACCACTATATATATATGTGTGTATTATTATCTCTTTGTTACACTGAATATTTATTAAAAACATAGAACAATCATTCAGTAGGCAGTCCATGTCTGTCGAATATTGTATCTAAACAAGGACACTAGCTGTCACATCGTAGAGAGGGTAGCGCGAGACGATCCAGACGAACACCATCAGACACGGCAGTGTGTCACAGGCCTCTCCAGGCTTACCTGAGGACTGCTTCTGGATGGCCAGCCTCCAGAAACCACACCGACGCTGGAGAAGCGATGCACGTACCACCGCAGTGCTCGACGCAGGCGGACATCGTATGACTCGTCCAATTGAAGCATATCATTTTTTTTGCAAATTTAAAGGTTTCAATCATAAAAGTTTAGTTCCAATTGTCACTTTACGTAGTTCTTATCAGAAAACGATAGTAATATCAAGGTGCCTTAAAATAAAAAATACATATCTCAATTTACTCTCATTAAAAAAAAAGTTTTTTTTCTCTTCCGGTGAAAACGAAAATGGGACAGTTTCTCCGTAGCAAACAGCAGAATAAAATTTTTTTTTTAACTAGTCAAATAACCACAGTTTCTATTTATCTAGCATGGAGAAATCGCATAGCCTATGCATAAACAATTTGTGCCATACTACAATATAAGAATTATTCCAGAATCATTGTTCCCATCCACGTAGACTTGTTCCATCTTCAGGCTAAGCAGGTGGCAACAGCGGGCACAAATAACAATGTATGTAGCCACCCCTGGCTTACACACCTCGCAAATTATACTCACAGCGCGGTAAATAAATTACTAAAACTGGCAATACAAGCCGAAGTGAAAACGCTTCATATCCAAAACAGACGCTCTACGTAACTCGCGGGGTCAGTATGCCAATGTTATCGCAGTATTGCACAAAATATTTTCTGCGACGGAACCACGTAATAAATATACATGCCAAGAAATTGTTTGCATTTCATGCACCTAAGATGAGATTTTACTGCGGGATATTTTCAAAACAACATTACTGGAACTTCGGTCCTATAATTTTATGATAGCGACGCAGGTGAGTGATATTGAACCTGCCAATAATGTTTCCGCTGTTCATTTCTTGTAGTTCGATGCGAGTATGGTGTAAAATACAGCTCACTCGATAAGGGTCATGTTTCCTAATAAACTGTGCACGATTACACCAAGTCTTCATACTAAAACCAATTCCCCTGATTGTAGGTTGTGCTCGTGTCGTACTTGATCCACCTTTCTCCTAGTATCCACTGCCTTGTACAGCCTTTACTAAGTTCCTGATTTCTTCAAGTGTTGTCTATTCCACTCTATTTGCCTCTCCAGAGAGGACAATATCGTTTTCAGGTCGTTCGGGCAGGGTAGAGATCGGCAACTTTGAAAACATACCATACAAAGTTTCCGTTGGGGTTTGACCAGTGGACGAGTGAATCACATTGTTGTGCAAGTGTATGGTGGTAGATAGATATTCACGCCATCTTTTATGTTTATCATGGCACAATATTTTGAGCCTGCGAGCTACTACTCGCTGAAACGTTCACTGGTATTAAACTGTGGATGTCGTACCGAGGTATTGGTAGACTGGATCCCCATTTTCATTAGGCCATTAGTCCATATGAATGACGTAAATTGTGTCCCTTTATCTGTCAATGTGGCTGTGGGTTTGCCTACATCTCGCACGAACCTGTTGCACTGGACAAGTGAATTTTTGGCCGTAGCGTGCACAAAAGCACAAAGTTGAACAAACCTTGAAAACACATGAATAAAAATAATAACATACTTGGTGTCTGCACAAGACTGTGGCAAGGGGCCAAATATGTCAACTGCTACAAGTTCTAGATGTACTGCGGGTATAAGTGGCTGCAGAGAACCTCGCAATTGCTCGTTGGTGTGTTTAAACTTTTGAAAAGTATCACAAGTCTTCAGAATGCTACGAATACGATTCATCGAAGGGCAATAAAAATCACGTCTCCGTAAGTAGCAACATTTTGTTGCACCATAGTGCTCCAGGAATTCTAGCAAAGTAGTTACGACTTCTTGGGGCAGAGCAGCATGCAAAACGATTTTACAGTCTTCTTCCATTGGGCTAAGCTTCTCTCCTATAGCATACAACAAGCCAGATGCGGTAAGGGTATACACGTGCAAGCGTTTGTTGCCAGGAACAGCTTTCACCAAACTGTCACGTGTCTTGACGCAGGCGGTATCTGTGTATTGCAGTTCGGCGATCTTAGAGATGGCCTCCTGAAGTAAAGTTCCGATATTCTTCCTTGTAGCCAATACTCGCAATTCCTTGATTTTTAACATGACAACTGGTTCACATTCTTGAATTGTTTCGAATGGCTGCTTAGAGTATCAGTCACGATATTATGGGATCCCTTAATATGCGGACCACCGTGTCAATCTACTGCCAAAAAAATTTCCTGCTTTGAGAAATGTTAATGCTTGAAGATCTGTGAACAGTAATATTTCTTCCCCTAGTAGTAAATTGCGGAACTTCTGCAAAGACCAGGCAATAGATAACGCCTCCTTTTTTGTCTTGGTATAGTTCCTCTCGACATTATTCAACGAACGACTTGCCATTGCTATGGTTTACTCTACGCCTTTGTCATTCCGCTGTGCTAGCCTGACGCCGAGTGCATAATCCGATGCATCAGTGTACATATGATATGGGCGTCCTTGTACTGGGTGATGCAGAACTCGCTCTGGCAAGCACCAGTCCTTCAAAGACTGACACGCTGCATCATACTTGTCTGATCATTTCCAAACTGCGTCTTTTGGTAAACAAAGTTAACAAAGGCGCCGGAAGCTTTGACATCGCATCGCAATAGCTTCGATATAAACCCACATATCCAAGAAAAACCTTTAGTTTACGGGGATTTTGAGGCAATGGTATATCTTGTATATGTTGGAGTTTGCTGACATCAATCTTTACGCCTTTGGGTGTCAATATGTGACCCAAAAAAGGTACTTCAGATCTGCAAAATACCTATTTACTTATTTTTACTGCCATTCCTGCGTCACGTTAAGCATGTTAGCACTGTATCAATATGCAACAAACGATCTTCAAAGGTCACACTTACAATCAAAACATCATCTCCATAACTCATAGCAAATGATTGACATTGAGGAAGTAGGACTTGGTGGAGACATCTTGTGAAATCTGCCACCGCATTACATAGACCAAATAGATGCACCCGAAAGCAGTATTCTCTGTTGTTGAATAGGAAGACAGCGTGCAGCTGCGACTCGGGATGTAAAGGTAACTGCCAGTAACCATGAACCAAATCAATTGATGTTAGGTTTCTAGCTCCAGTCGACAGTCGCAAAATGTCTTCTGCAGCTGTAGGGCTTTGCTCTATTTCGAATAGTAATGTCATTTAAATATCATGCTGCTTAACACAGACATACTAGGCCGTCTTTCTTTCGCACACATACTATGGGACTACAGTAAGGGCTAGCTGCTCGCTTCACGATTCTCCTTTACGGCATCTTCTCGAGATACTCTTCCGCATCCTTGGCAAATTTGGCTGGAATCTTATACGGCTTATGAAATAAAGGCTTGGTGGTTGTGAGAGCTATTTTAACCTCATAGCTGCTGCATCCACCTGGTTTGTCAATAAAGGTAGCGTGGTGCTGTAATAACACATTAACCTGTCAACAGCAGCGTACAGAGTTGAATCTATACGTGCCACCTTGATGGGGCCGAGACCTATCCAACCTCTACGAAACCGCTTCGTAAACAAGTCTTATTACTAGGTGGACCATACCGTCGACCCTTCATTAGCGAGCATCAACCCTTCGAAATTGACACCTGAGGTGAGCCGACACGTTTGCTTTCCAAAGGCATCTGCTGCCGACTCTACATGCACACAGGGGCAGCCCTCCAGGCCAACACCCACCTCCAGATCTCCTCCCAAGAGGAAGGTTCAACCAATGCCTCTCAGAGTCCGACACGCAATCAGCACTGCCTAAGCCGGGGCTTCACACTGATCCCCTGGGTACCCACAATTTCTGACCATGCACACTGAGTTTTCACCCAGGAGAAGCCCAACTCTTCCAGGACGCCAGCAGTCCCTTCAATGGAGCTCCACCATCCCGAGATCCCCCCCGACTTGCCAAGTTGAGGCTTCAGTTGGGGATGTGCATTCGGCTCGCGGGTGATCACCGCAGGCGAATAACATATACGGCCCCCCGGAAAGCCGCACATGGCCTCACCGTGGCTAATCACCTGTGCATAGGTGGGGCCACCACTAGCCCATAATCGTCCTCACTCCATCAGCCACGGTGTGGCAACCGTGTTACCAGCCCAGACCACTAGGAGGTGGAGATGGACTTGAGCAGCGTTAGGCTATATATTCGCACCGCTGCCCAATTGTAGAGATTGAGTCGATGGCCGACGCAGCAGCAGGGGCAGTCCCAATGATGAGAAGATCCCACCGGAGCTCGTCAGAGGGGGCGCCTCGGGCCGCTGGAAACCACGGGACACCACTCCATGGGCCNCAGCCCCTCAGGGCCGGTAGGTGTCACAGCCTCCGTCCGCCATTTTGTTCGATGCAGTCCGCAATCTTGGTAGGTGCAGTCCGCCATTTTGGTAGGCGTCACAGCCACCGCCCACCATCGTGGTAGGTGCAGCCGTCCGCTATTTCAGCCAGTGCAATCCGCCATCTTGGTATTTTGCTTGTCATTTTTTTATACGTTACTGGAATTAGTCTCTCACCTTTGTTCGACCACCATCTTGGTTTTATTAGTTTGTTATTTGTTTTACATTTCTGGTCCTATCCCAAGCCCCACACCCAGCAGACGACTGATCCCCTCCACTCCCCCTCTAATATATTTAATTGACCAATTGCCCCACCCCTGATTTTCGTTGGCTAATTGCCCACTTCCTTCCAATATGTTCAATTGCTCCACCAATGTTTCTCAACGGCTAATTATTCAGGTGTTTTCAGAAACCTTCGTTCTACCAATTAGTACGTTTCCCTCCACCCCCTTCCAATATATTTAATTTCTCCCCCAATGTTTTTCATTGGCTAATTACTCTAGTGTTCTCGGAAACCTTCGTTCCGACCAATCGGCAGCCTACTTTAATCGCGAGGAGGGACTATTTCTCCCCCTTAAAAACTCTTTATAAGACGCACCCCGATCCCCCTCGAGAAAGCAGTCATTTTTCACACTATCATTCCGTTTTCGCTATTTCAAGAGGAAAGCCCAGTTGCCATTTAGGAAGCCCTGTTAAATTTGCGATAACCATGTTGTCAATTGAAGAAGAAAACACTGCCATGCTAGTAAGAAAGTGTAATCTCATAATGACAAATTAATATATTTATTTTTAATTCAACTCTAATTATTTTCTCTTGGCAACAACACGTGACATTTAGAGTTGTCAACTACAATATTTTTTCAATAGCAGCTATCCAAATACTTCAGGTGCTACATCATAATCTCAATAACTGTGCAACCGAATTAAACCATACTTGTTATATATGCGTAACTAATTATAGCATTAAATTTAATTATTTATGTATTAAGTTCATCCATCTGCAATTTTATAAATACTTACCAGCTAAATAAATTATGAATGTATGTGCGTGTGTGCGTTATTTCATCTTCAGAAAATTCCTCATCCACATTAAAAATCTGTTGGAGAGCGTAAATGAATTAGTTTTGATATCGTAGGAAGCGACGTCATCACACAAACAATACAAATATTTCCTTCACATCATTTAAGTTAACTTCATCCATTCCGGCAGAGATTGATTTCAGGTAGACTCGTGGGAAAAAAAACGGATTTTATCACATACAATTTATTTACATTTTTTAATGGTTAAGTAAATTTACAGAATAAATGAATTTAAACATTTTAGGAGTAAAATCTTCCCACGACTGACAATTGTATCGAGTTACTTGGACACATCTTGAGATACAGGTGTTACATTAGCTTGCAGGCCAAAAAAGTATTTACAAAGAAATATTAATGACAAAGTATGTACATGACTTCGTCGTATGATGCTGCGAGCGGTCGTGCGTCTTCAGGAGCGGAAACCAGTCTAAAAAAAAGAAACAAATTCAACTCAACCAATGAGATAGGGTCGAATAAGTCTATATGAAGTTAACAATTGCTAAATACATTAGCTATATTCTACATCAATGTGAAAGACAAATCATAAAATACAAGGAAGGTCTACATCCAAAACAATTTATTTATTCCATATAAGCTGAATACAGAAGACGTGATTTCTTGCGTTTATTCTGATGCCTGTTAAAATGAGTGTGCCTGACAAAGATTTAACATAAGTTTAAGTAAAATAGTACTACTCGATATTGCCTTGTGTTGAAAATACCGAAATAACTTTCAACTGGCTATAATTATCTTTATCAGACCATTTTTAGTTTCTATGTATGAACTGATGTTCATAATAATCTATTGCCTCATTAAGTGAGGTGATATTACTTGTTTAAATATAAAAAAAATATCTGTTTACAATTGTCTATTTTTAGTCAAAATTTAAGCGTATATGCTTTCTAGGTGTTTTGGAAAGCACGTTTTGCATGAAAACCTTCGTCAATTAGGTATAACAATTTATAATAACTTCGAAGGCTTTATGTAAGAGTATGTTTGCGCTAATGTTCAAATATATATATTTTTTTAATAATTGGTGCCATTTGTTTTATTTATAATGTTAACTTTTGTAGCTAAAATGGATGTACAAAGAATCACCCATTAAAACTATTCGTAACCATTAATACTATTTTTTTTACATCTGACCAGAATAAATGTTATTACAGACTTGCTTGATAAAGGAGGGGACGGGGGAGTTGCGAAATGTGCTCACTAAAACATTCAGAATATAAATACTTTTATAGTTTATTAAAAATAAACTCTAATTAATTGATTTATTAACAAGCATTTCAATAATTTAGGGGACGCGGTGGCTGAGCGGTTAGATTGCTCGCCTCCCACCAAGACGAACCGGGTACAATCCTCGGCGGGGACATTCCTGAATTTTTGCAAGTTGGAATCGTGCCGAACTATGCCGCTGGTTTGCGGGTTTTCTCGGGAATCTCCTCCGCCTTTACATTCCGGCCTTGCGCCATTCTCACCTCATTTCACCCTCGTCGGCTTTCAAGACCTCGTTGTCAAGAGCTGCCCAAATCTCTCAACTCAACATTTAAACAATTTAACTCTATCAAAATAGTTCATATGCGACTTAAGTCGTGCTTTTTTGACGATGTCTGTAGTGTGTGTACTAATTTGTAATGAATTCTGATTGTTTTACAGTTTGCTGCCGTGCTCCATTACAAGCGAGTCTTAAGGAACACAAACAGGGAAAGCAATACAAAATGCGACAACACTTATGTTATTTACAGCTTGACTTTTACCTTGTTCACTTCTTGTCGCAGGCGCAGGCACAAGTGTCGCACTTGCATCCCGGAGGGCACTTGCATCCCTGATCTGTGAACAAACAGTCAAAGACGGTTAACATATGGATATCAATATACGAAACGTCCTGAAAACTTATAAGGTCAGAGAAATACGCAACGTTCTGCGGGGTAGAATCAGCTCAGATAAAATTTATTTCACTAAAAGTTGCCCAACAACCCTTTTATTATGAGTTCCATTATTTCTCCTCCCATGCAACTTTTCAAATTAAATAACTAATATATATATATATATTAGTGAAATTTTACAGTACGTATTATTTTCAACCAAAGTCAATAATATGATGTTGCTACTTTATTTTGTATGTAAAACATTGAAATTGAAACACACTTTGCATTGTGTAACCCCCCTGGCATTCAAGAGAATATAATACGCTCATTTAACAGCCCTGAGATTGGTCTGTGAGTCAAGAATAGCATCTACTGTTTATGACCTGCATGGTGAATTAAATGCATTTTGTAACGTTTTATAATTACAAATTAATGATATGTAAGTGCCAGTACAGTCACCCTGTGTGGATTCCGAGAAGTAACGCCAAAATTTTAAAGTATAATGATTGAATATTTAAATTTTAATTTTATTGTAAATTTCTCTTTACGTACATATGATATCCAAGTCGTTCTCTCACATAATTGGTCAGCGGGAATACGAGTATTAATTTTAGCAGTTAATAAGAAATATTAGCACTAATTTTTAATGTGTTACTGAGATTGTAATATTTAAGTTGTGGTTTCCTAGAGTAGTATTAATTTTTATAAAGTAATTGTAATAGCTAGTTTAATAGTAACACATTTTTATACAGAATCAGAGTCTGGCCTGGTTGTTACGTCTCTGATAACGTTAATTATTACCTGGAAGAAGTATACGCAAGTGGCATGAAGAAAAAAAAAACTTTCAAAAGTGTTACAGCACAGATATTGGGAAACGTGATGACGTACGTTCGTAAAAAGGTCTTATTTACTTACAAATAGAAATGTGTTTCAGACTCTGCGTTATCTTCATCCAACCATCCATGATATTNAAAAAGGTCTTATTTACTTACAAATAGAAATGTGTTTCAGACTCTGCGTTATCTTCATCCAACCATCCATGATATTTCTATGTGGAATTTACTTCAAAACGCACGGTCATCGTTTACGCAGAAACAGTTCTTTAATTTCTTGCGTATCATCGTCATTACGGTTAACAAATATCAGTGGTCGTTCATTAAAAATGCCTACTAACAAGGAATAAAATACGGTGTTATACCTGTTTGTGAAGCAATCGTTCATATTTAGTATCTAACGAATGGCATAAATTTCATTTCTTTACGACTAAAATTTTAGAAAAGACAAACTATTGAAAAACAAATTAACAAACAACTATATTTATGCTAATCTCTAGAATATTTTTCTGCATTATTAGGCTTAATTTTTAGTCAGGAAAGTAAATACAATGTACTCAATAAATTTTATAACGCATTCTACTATCAGACATCAAGAGTTTCAGTGGTTGATATACATAGCCGCAACACTGTTTCCTGTGAAGTAGAACAATATTTTATTACTTTTCAAAATTAATTTTATTAATCTTTTAAGTGAAATAAATCTTCGTACGAGTTTTCACGTACAATTAGTGAGGTATGTTCCATTGGGAGAACGACGTGAACTTCTGCATCTACGGTCAGTTTGAATTATGTTTACAAATAAGAGATACATGGATGTGTTTGCGTGTAGTTGTGATGCTTACCAGGTGGGCAGCAGGGTTGAGGCATGTTGTGTGTTCTGGTTGCCAGCTGATGTCGGACTACAACTCGCTGCNAGGTGGGCAGCAGGGTTGAGGCATGTTGTGTGTTCTGGTTGCCAGCTGATGTCGGACTACAACTCGCTGCCTCTGGCCAGCTGTATTTATACTGCTGCCACTGCGCAGAAAGCTGGGTGCGAGAACACCGACCTCCGTCACACTTCACTTCCACGCCGGTTCACTGGACATCAAGGCGAGCGTTTTCTCGCGACTTCATTAGTAACGAGACCTACATTGACACTNCGCTGCCTCTGACCAGCTGTATTTATACTGCTGCCACTGCGCAGAAAGCTGGGTGCGAGAACACCGACCTCCGTCACACTTCAGTTCCACGCCGGTTCACTGGACATCAAGGCGAGCGTTTTCTCGCGACTTCATTAGTAACGAGACCTACATTGACACTTCTATTTACCACGCTTTTATTTGTAGTGATAAGCTTTAAAATCACCGCCCGGTATTTGAGCGTGATACTTAAAAGTTTTTGAACCCTTTCAACGTATTTTATTAAAAGCTATACAATCATGATCTCAAGTAAAGATACGCAAGTCCACTAGTTACCAGACACATAACATACTGTTATGAAAATATTTTTATATATTGCATCTACTATGTGTTATGTTATATACCAAGAACCATACAACTGAATTAGGTTTGTTGGATGAGGGTAACTACTGAAATTGTCAAATCCAGTTATTTCTAAGCATTGCCCTATTACGTAAGATATTTTATAAACATTTACAAACTTTAGTAAATAAATATTGTCACGTTTTTATTTATTAAATGAAGTACATTAAATTAATAAATAGAATATATATTTAACGTTTACATACATAGGAATATGTCATAAACATTCAACTAAGTCTCACCTAACTCTTTTACGTGTAGTTTCTTGAAATACGTGTGTGTGTGTATGCATACTCTTTCAGGAAATAAAATTGATCACAAAGAAGGTGCCATCGTAAGGGCACGTAAGTAGATACAGGTACAGTACATTGTAGTACGCATAAAAAATATCAAAGTGTTGATTGTACCACACCAAGCATTTATTGCAGGGGACCAACACCTGCAGGGTTCACTTAGTATGGTGTTATGTTGTTGAACCACCCATAGCACGGGGACAGGCGGCGATACGGTCAGGCATGAAGGCATACAAACTTCTGGTGTTCACCTGAGAAAGATCCTGTCACAGCTGGCGCAACTGATCCTCCAGATTCATTGTTGTTGCCGCTGGCCGAAGAGTTGCCGTCCAATCTGGTCCCAAACGTTCTCCATGGGCAACGGGCCTGGGGACCCTTCTGGCCAAGGAAGCATGTTGAAATCACGAAGGCAGACCAGAGATGCCCATGCTGTGTGAGGCCGGGCATTATACTGCTGGAGAAAAGGGTCTTCAAGCTGCACCAGGAAGGGGAGCGCACATGTTCGCAGAGTTTCCTCGACGTATCCCAGCGCAATCAGGATTGTTTCAATCACTACATGTGGGGTGTGGGAATAGTAGGACGTGGTACCCCACACCATGCCACCTCTCGTGGGGGTGGAGCGGTGTGCCGCTTTACAATGAAGCGTGGATCACGGTGCTGGCCAGGACGTCTCCAGACTCGAATTCAGTGATCGTGTGTATCCATACAGAACCGTGATTCGTCGCTGAACACCACTCGTCGCCAATACGCAAGCGTTGGCCGTTCCCGGCAGAAGATCTCACGTGCTCGGCGATGCTCAGGTCGTAATGGTAGACGTCGTAAGGCGCTCCGCGACGACAGGTCCCGCTATGTGAGCCGCCTGGATATGGTACTGGTGGACACAGGCGTATCCCCAGCTGGAGTGACATGTATTTGGGTGGTGCGTGGAGTGCTTACAGCCTGTCGCACGATGGAACGATCCTCCCTGCTGGTGGTCCTGCCAGGGTCGGACCTGAGCCTTCTCGACAGGCGTGTGTACCTTCCTGTTCCCACTGCGTCGAGCATCGACCCGCAGTGTAGGCAGAACGGTTCAAGTGCTCGCCAAACGTCCAACCTGCCTCTCTGAGGCCGACGATGCTGTCACTCTCAAACTCGCTCAGCTGAGAAAAGGCTGGTAGAATGCGCAGCTGTTGGGATATGCTACGTGTTCACTGAGCTTCGTTCTGTAGCTCACACTGCTACTAAGCCCTTATTCGGTCTCTTGCAGATATAAATGTTGGAGGGACGTGTATTATGCCCCCTGGTGGCACATTTGCACAAGAAAACCACATTAAACGCAAATGGGACACATATCGGGCTATGACGATACTGTGTGGCAACCTTCGTTGTACACGCGCGATTCGTTCATTTTGTTCTATTTTTTTTTGCAAATGGGTGTCTCTCTATCTCTCTCTCTCTCTCTATATATATATACATATATATATATATATATACACACACACACACACACACACACTGAAGAGCCAAAAAAACTGGTATAGGCGTGCGTA